>VWPU01001500.1:0-54726 GCA_013398955.1 Callaeas wilsoni | reverse complement strand
AGAGAAGAGAAGAGAAGAAAAGAGAAGAGAAGAGAAGAGAAGAGAAGAGAAGAGAAGAGAAGAGAAGAGAAGAGAAGAGAAGAGAAGAGAAGAGAAGAGAAGAGAAGAGAAGAGAAGAGAAAAGAAAAGAAAAGAAAAGAAAAGCCTGTCAATTTTCACTCTTGGAGAACCACAGAAGATTAAATGTTATTAAAAAGAATTAAATATGACAATGTATGTACGAATCACAACTACAGCAACACAACATTTTCCTCTTAGTTATTTTTCAAATTAGTAACTGGCTGTGTGCCCTTCTGTAATAGTCCCTGTTACCCCTAAACAACAGGACCATCATCCCCAAAAAGAAGGTACTTTCCTGGTGACTTCTCCCCAGTCTTGGAACTTTAGTCCTTAAATACCGAGTTGCCTATATTGCCTGCCTCAGGAGAAAGAAATTCAAAGTCAAATTTTATCACTTCAGGCCATTGTTTGGAAATTATAATAGAGCTGAATTAACCTTTCTGAAACATGTAATTTTCTATAATATTACCCAAAAATATAGTTGGACTTGGTTAATCTTATTGAAAGAAAGGGAGAAGAAATACATGTTCCTTAATAATGGAAGGCTCAGGAATTGTTTTGTTTATACTCTGTCTTCTATAATGTTGTGCTATGGTTTTAAAGAACAAAGAGCCACTCCTAAGATATTTTCCAGTACTAAAGTTGTCCATAATTAAGTTGCAGGGGGTATAGAGCTAGAAAGACTCTAGGATTGGACAGGTTTTCAAATAGCCTAGAGTAGTTTGGATATATTCAGATGGAAATATGCATATGGTGTATTTCCCTTGTCATAACAATCTGTCTCAGACTAGACCTTTAATTTTCATGTACACCTCAAGATGGGGAAGGTGACACTTAAATGTTTTGTGCTTGAGAGACAGGAGGCAGCAGAAAAGTGAGAGATCCTTTTTTTAGAATTGCAAAAGATTAGACATCCTCCTCTAGAGCATCCACAAAATTTCAAATCATTATGTTTGGGCTGCAGAAAAGTCTTAGAAATGCCTATCTGTCAATTTATGTGAAAATCTGATGTTTCTTGAAAGGTTGTTTATTGTTTTGTAGTAGGAATTAGCATAATCTTATAGCAGGGAAGATACACCATGGGTATTTCTCAAGAAGTATGATAATATTTTCTGGCCATTCATGTATTTTTTCAATGGAATGGGGATTACAGTACTCTAGTTGTTCAGTAACTAAACCATCATTTTAAATTCTTCCAGTATGGACATGTATTTCCTAACCACCAATGTCTTTCTGCACAAGTACTTGGATAGTTCAGAAAACATAATTTGAACCTTTTTTATCATTACTTGACTTGAAAAGTAAAGACTTATTGGTTAGTAGTATTTTCCTACATGCTGTGTATTTTGTGTAGAGAGAAGAACAGCTTCTGCATAGAGAAGTAGCAATCATTTAAATAGACTTTTGTGAAAACTAGGTTTTTGACTATTTGTTGCAAGAATTAATGTGCATGATAGGCATGATTATACTTCTTGTTTTGTGTAGAGACAAAATTTTCCTTTTATCTTGACAATAATAAAATGGCTTAGCATTAGATGACATTGAAAGCACCATCTAATCCATCAGACAAAGCACACTAATGCTACTGTCACTGGCAGAATCTCTCCTCTTGTACTGTATGTGGATTATTTGGAATACTGTGTATGTTCTAATACTTAGGCTGGGAGACTGAACTGCTGGAATTTGTTATTGCTGCTGTCCTTGGGTGTTGGCAATGTAAAATTGTAATAACATATTTGACTCTTAAATTTTATTTTTGATTATCTTATGTGTTGGGTGTTTTAATGAATTTTGAGTCATAGTTATTATTTTAATATTTTAATATTTTAAAACACTTGATCACTCAGAGGAATTCAGAAAACCCCAGTCCATAAGTGTACTGTGGCAAAGGATTCTACTGTTATGCCCAGCTGCAGAATGTCATCTGACTTTTGAGAAACATAAACCAGATTAAGTGTGGGGAGGGGCACTAACTTGGTGTATTTGCAGTCTCGTGTCACATCATGCATCACATGGAGGAGCAAAATAAAGGGCCGTCACATTTTCCAAGCTGAAAACACCAGGACCTATGCTTGTTGAAAGTTTCTAATTATTTTTTAAGTCTTGTCTATTCTCAGAACTTGAATGTACTTCACCCTTCTGAAACTTAACCTAAAGGCAGCTAGTCTGTATTATTACTTTTTCTCCATACTTCAAATGAAATGGGTTGGCATTTGTAACTTTTATATTCTGTCATCTTTCAGTAGAAATTCATACGTCTGATGTCTTGGTGTTTATATGCTTGCTGTTTATGTTCTTGCTCGCAAGAAATCTAGATACACCTAAAAGTCTATTTAATACAGCCTCTTCATTTAAAATAAAAGTGTCTGGATAAAATAAATCAAAAATATCTAGCAGGGTGTTTAGGAAGTTGTGTTGGGTTTTTTTGTCATATGTTAAATTATGTTTGACCACATTTCATCTAGATTTCCTAAACAGGTGTTTAAAGGAAAAAAAAAGACATTTCTCATCTCACTTTTATATTTAGTACACAACTGTAGCACAAGATTGTACATCGTATTTACATGTTTTGGGATGTTTGAGCATTAAGCAATATTTTGCATGTATTAATAAAATATTTACCTTGCTCTAAATTTTTACCTTACCCAACTAAATTTGTAATTCTATAACTTAATTAATTTTTCTCCTCAGTCCGATTTTCTTACTATTGATATGGAAATGTTCACACATGTTGTTTTCTTCAGATTAAATAATTTGCAGAAAGATCTCTGAGCACATTTTGTATGGATTTATAGTAAATATTCATAATTTCAGCTATGACTCTTACCACTAAAATGTTGCAGTTTGGGTCTTTTACTATGTCATTAGACATTTTTAACTGAAAAGCCTAGATTTGGTCTTTTCCTAAAGAGAAATATTTTAGAAAGCATGGGTAAATCCATTTCAACTTTTTAAAACTAAAAGTAATGTGAAATGATACTGTTTTCTCCATTTTACAGAAGCAATGAATGTTGTCTTTAGCCCACTCTTAATACTAATACAGTTGAAAGGGGAGCTAGGAAGTGAATTTCTACAATGAAGTGAGTCTGTAGTATTTGCAACACAAGATTAAAGAAGAAAAATTTGTACAATTGAGCATATTAAATTAGATTCACCACAAAAAGCCTGATGTTCCTGAATGTACAGTCTGAATTCAGCAGTAACTCTTTCTACAGTCTTGGGAAATAATTTTAGTGGAGTCTGAATAGCTTGCTTTTATAGAAACTCAATTCCAGAAAAAAGATCCTTTTTTTTTTCAAACTGATTATTAGAATCAGAAGATCTAGGAGAGCAAAAGAGCTAAGAAAACGGACTTTTTTTATGGCTCCTTTGAATATAATGTGCTGTCCTTTCACCTTGTGTTTTTAATTAGTTTTTTTACCAGCCGTGAAGAATAATCCACCTCTTGGTTAATTTCCTTACATTCCTAATGTAGGTGATAAATTTGAGGGTAATGGATAAAGAATGCTGATGTATAGCAGTTTTGGATATACTCGTGGCTATCATTATAATATAAGTCACTCATATACTTACTACTATTTCTTTGTTTCTTCTGGGTTTGGAGCTATTTGTCCTGACTGCAGCATGACTCTTAAGGGTAGATCTCAACTTCTCCCTTTCATGGAAGAATATTCTTCAGACAAAAACAGACATATAAACACATTCTTGTATACCCAGCTCATCAAAGATCAGTATTTCAAATATTTATCTTCCTAAATATGTATTTATCTTCTTAATGCATGTGTCAGAAGAGTAATATATATACACAGTAACATCTTGTGGCCTAGATGGGAAAAAATTTTTGAAAAATCTTTTTACTTTTGTAACGAGTTAAATAAAATGTCAAATTCACATATAATACTGTAATAGAAAGCATTTCAATTTATATTTATGCATTTTTACCTAAATAGTACTATTGAAAGGATCTTTTCTTGCTTCCCTTTTTCCTGCTACTAATAAACAATTCATATTTCTCTTGTCCATATTTTTCTGTGAAAGTATTTTTATTTCAATATATGTCTAAGGAGTTTAAGGTGTTTTCTTACTTGTTTTTTTGAGGCTTTTAAAAAATCTATTTATAAATCTGATCCCTGGCAGGTACATAAATGCATGTGTAATGTCCAAATAGAGAAAGGTTAATTGTTTTAGGTTAATATAATAATTTTATCATTTAGTAGTCCTGCAAAATTGGAAGCCATCATTAGTAAGACTTTTCTTTATATTCTTTAATTAACATTACTAGGATTTTTATGAATATTGTTAGAGATGGTATTTGAAAGTCTTACTTTTCAAATAGCAGCTTGCTGCTTAACCATAATGCACTAAAACTAGACAGGCAGTAAAATATTTTTATTAACATACACCTACACCTATCTTTAATTCTCTAAGTAATGGAATTCTTTACATTACTTTTTAACTCCAACAAAAAAGAAACAGGGCATATTGTGACATGCTGTGACACGCTGTGGCTTCTTGTATGTTCGTAATAAAAAAACCCCAAACAAAAGCCCTAGACAAAATTAGCCGTTCTGCTCTCTTACAAAACAAGTTAACAAAAATGTTACCTGCAGCTATGAAATGATTTGATGATTTAATTGAGAAATTTTGAACATTTCATTTGAGGGAGTGAACAAGTCTGGGACTTTCTCTTCCTGAGAAAAATTGCCCATGGAGTGCAAGTAGAGATGAATTGGTATAACTTACTGCACTGCATGGAATTCATCAACGACAATTCGCTCTTAACTCACTGGCAAGGCTTAGGACTTTGCAAGAGGTGTTTGGGAAACTAGCCAAAGACAGAGGAATAATTCCCCCTCATTTATCAAGAGCATATACAAACCCAATCCCTTACCTTGCTCATAAAGCAGTGGTATCCAGATTGCCCGTGCATGTGTGTTTACATCTGTTAGAACTTTTTAACACAAGTGTCTTGAATTAGGCTTAAGAAAAATATCTGGGATTTGGGTGGGGTAGCTTTGTTTTTGGGTTTTTTAGGGTTTTGGTTGCTTTTGTTAAAAAATTATTTTTAAATAGTCTCTTGGGTGTGTGCCACAGCTTTAACCAAGACAGATTTAAAAGTTCTGTAAATTGATAAGTTTCCAGGGGTGGGCCTCACATTCGCATCATATTTTCTGTAGTGCAACCTTGCTAAGGTTGAAGTTTTGCTCATTTAAAAAAAAACCCAAAATCTCCTTGCTTTGGTGCCAAGAAACTGAAATAGACTTTGAAGTCTTAGATATATTTGCAGAACAGGGACACTAGGCAACAGCACTTTTTTTTCCCCCACAGAGACTCTCTAAAGCATTTCAATTGCGTTGTAAAGACATCATTCACAGCAATAAAGTGGTCTTTTAGTCTTTCTGCTCATGTAGTCTTAACTCACGTCCTGAGAAACAATCTGGCAGGCAGGGAGTAGGTTTGTGATTGAGGTACTGTGCAGGAGGGGCCTGGAGGAACAAGAACCCCCAGCTGCCCTCACAGTCCCCTTGGTTTTGACACCTGATGCCCTCTGATGTTGGGCTCATGTTTCACATCCGTTGTGTGATATTCTGTGGCCTTCCTCGTGCTTTAGGACCCATCATGGACAGCAATGGGATCAGGGTGAAGAAGAGACCTGAGGCTACACTAGAGGGAAGTCCTACAGGGTTAGCTCATGGAAAGGGGTGTGGGTCATGAATCCCAAGTCCATTGGAATCACTGGCGGTGATTTATACTGGCTAGAGGGGTTTTGGAGATGAACCCTTGGGTTTAAAATTATGCATATCCCTTGAGACAAGCAGATAAGCAAATGGTTATGTGCAAAACAGGTGCAGTAGTGTTACCAAAACCTACTAATTGGTGCCTGTTTACATAGTGGGTTATGCATATGCTATACCTACACATGCCACATACCTGCATGCATGTCCAGTGTTGCTCTGCCAGGTTTCTGTGAGACAGTGAGGAGCAGTGTGATCGGCTGCTCTGCAGCCTGGGGTATGCCAGAACATGAGGAAATCTGCAGAATTGCCCGTGATGCCTGTCATGCTATGGATTTTGGAAGTCAACTGTTGCAATAAAATTTGTCTCACTCTTGAACACCTTTAGCATTTTTGAGCCTCAGTGTATTGACCTGCAAAACACAGAGTTTGCTTATCTCCTAGGAAACAGGGTTTATTCATCTACAGATTAATATTTTGAAGTGGTAAAATGGATTTAGAAGTGAAGAGTATACTACTTAAATTAATACTACTAAATAATTGTTGTTAATGCCAAAAGTGCGGAGTTCAAAATCACAAATTTTAAGTGCTATTGCAGACTAAACTATCACATAGCGAACGCAGCCTAAAAAACAACCCTATCACTCTCTATACAAATACTGCAAGGACTGTACACAAAAATGTGATGCCAGTTAATCAAACGAGATGTAGAGAATCCCCAGTTTAAAAATGCCACATAAAAATCTTAGTCTTTGTAATCTTCATGTCCTGCTTTCACTTAAACATCTGCAGTTCTGCTGTTTTCAATAATATTGTTCAATTTTAAACCAAAGGAGAGTTTTTTATTTGTAATATTTTTGGTCAATGCAGTCTTCATAGGTTATGGTTTGTAATTTTCTAATTTCTGGATTTGCAGATTCTGGATGAAAAATCTCTTCTAGATAGAAAAACATGGTGTCTGGGATGCCCTGTCCATCTGGCTGATTTCCCACAAGCACAGCTTCTATAAATTTTTAAGTCCTCTGCAGCATCTTAAGAAAGAAATATGTTGGAAGTAAAGACTGTTCACATGGTTTTTGAGAAAATAGTGGTCAGTAATAGTCAGCTTGGGTTAAAGACAGAGCTGAAGTTCACCAGAGTAACTCAGCTGCTGTTAATATACACCAGGAGTTGGGTTTGGGTAATTAGCTAAATTCTGTGGTTATGTCTCAGCCTAGGTAGGAGGCATAGAAATAGCTGAGACACCAGGGGTGTCAGTGAAGAACTCTACAAAGGCAAGCAGTAAATACCAGATGGTGTATTATGAATGTTGAAGAGTAAATTAAATTGGGATACTTTTTTCATCACATCTTATTATGGGAAAATTATTTCAAAGGGCTCTGCTGTCTTTGGAGAAATGCACTAATTTTAGATCCTGAATGTTTTTCCCTTGAACTGTGAGCAGTTGGCCTTGAGTGGCAGAGGAAATGGTAAAGGGCAGCAGCCAAAGCTGCTGGAAAACAGCTGAGGTCTGATTTTTTGGAGCAAACGTACAGCTGCAAAATGCTTAAAATTGCAGTGTGTTACACACAGAGTGATTTGAGGCAGATCCTTAAGATGCAAATTAGTCCGTATCTGTTATGGCAGTGCTGTTCCTCTGAGTTACACCATTGTACAATATCTAGGAAAAAAATAGTCAAAACATCTTTTCTCTACTTTTTTTTGCCACCTGAAAATCAAGATGCCAAGTCTTCTTTAGTTTTACATAAACTGCCAGAGTGTCATTGCCACTACTCTCAACTCCCACTGTTGTGACTACAAAAAGAAGCAGACCTGTTCATGCTGTCTCATTTTAAATGATCTTCCTTGACTTTTTTGGCACTTGTAGGATACTGTCAACCACTGCAGTTGCTGTTGCAAAAATGTCAGATAATCTATAGGTTCTCATCTTCCTTACAGCTGAGAGGTCATCTAGATGTTAAAAACAATAATCTGAATGTAAAAGAATAATTTAGAATTTTATGATATAGTGTAATGGATACATATATATTATGGAGTCCTGAAAATAAGCAGAGAAAAGGATGGTAGTAATGCAAAAAAATTAGCTCAAGACTTAAATTGTTCACTGATTAGTGTTCCGCTGTTGAAGCTGCTGCTGCCAGTGATGATAATTAACTTCTAGGACCAAGGAACACTGGTTTTTAATGCATGAGAGGAAATCAGTGATGCAATGACATTTGTAAGCATATTTGAGAATAGAAATTTGCCAGTGAATGACCTCTGTATTCCTAGTTCTCTAGGAAGAACTAGATAGGGAATTCTCTGATGAGGCTCTTTTGGACTGTAATACATTTTTAACACCTTAGAATCAACTTCCCATCTTTTAATTAAATATTCATCAGGACAGGATTCTTGGCTCCAGAACAGAAGCTGTTCGAAACCAGAGAAAAGGATCCTTAGGTTGGTTGACTTGCCTAGATGTGTCTTTTTTCCCTGTTTTGAAAATTGCCTCAGTATAGAATGGATTTTTTTCTTTTAATAATTATCTTTGAGTTTCAAAATGTGAAAAGAGTTTCTTGGCCAACTCTTCTCAAGAAAGACTAAATCAGATGAGATCTGTGAAAATGGAAGAAATAATGTTATAACTTCTTTCTTTAGATGTTAGAGTAGGTTTTAGACACCAGTCTGATTTTTGAGGCAAAATTAATTCACTTGCAATAACAGCAAACACATAAATACAGTTTTCAGAAAAGTGTAATCTCAGAGAAATGAATCTATGGTCAATCAACATCTGTTGAAAGTATGGAAGGCCACTTCCAGCCACGCGTGGTCACTGGAGATTTCCAATGTGCATTCCAGCTTGATGCAGTGGTGCCAGCTGGTGCCAACAGCTTTTTAAAAATGCAAACAAAAGGGAACACTTATTAACCAGAAGATCAGGTGTTACCTTGACCTCCATGGGGGAATGTGAAGCAAATAGAGCTGAGGAAAGCAATAACTCCTCTTTGACATAAAATCGTGCCTTACAATTTGAGGTCATAATTTCTTTGTTGTTGACATTTAAAGCTGTGAAACACTGCAGTGCTATATATGAAAACTTTCCAAGAATTAGTCTTTTCATGCTGAATAATTATAAATTCACAGTTCTAGCTGTTTTTCTTCTGGAGTAGGATTCAGACAGGATTTATTATCTCTCTGTGCTGGCTCTTTCTCTCCCCCTTTTAAGAGACAGAGTGACAACCTTCTGTCCCCATACATGCATGTATATACCAAGGGTCAAAATGTGATTTTTAGGAACAGCCGATGGAGAATACCATCTCCCTTAGAAAATAATAATAAAAAATAATTATCAGGTTTAAAAACCACTCCAATTCTATCTATTCAGGAAAAATACTATTCATATGTATTTGAATCATTGATGAACATAATGCACTGCAACAATATGAAGAATGACAATGTTGAAAGAACTAGGAAAAGGAAAAATTAAAACATTTCCTAATACAGACAGGATAAGAGTATGCTTTCTACTGACTCTTTTATATTCTTTTTAATTTATTATTTTTATTATTAAATTAGTAATTTTCCATAAAAGTCTATATATAGGTATTTCACCTTTTTGTGAGGTTTATCTCTTCTTGAAAGCTGAAGTAAACTTTAAAATAAACCAAACCAAATGAAAAAGAAAAAAAATGTTGAATCCTGCTATGTGAGTGATAAGGCATATCACACAGTAAAATTCCTTTCTCTTTCTCTTTTTTTTCCTAGTTTGCCACACTGTTATCTAGATGTGGTCTGTTTATGACAAATCATTTGTCAACATTCTCTTGCAAATTTCTGTGTGAAAAATTAAGCCATACTGCTGTAGCAAACTGCTTTGTTGCCTCTGCAGCTGCCAGCTTTTCTGTTTTCTTGCTCTTCTTAACAACAAAATACATTTCAAGGTTTTTTTGGTTCAAGAGGTTGTGCCAGAATTATTTTAATGATCTTCTCTGTTTACATTTGACGTCTGTTATAACAGCATCGCCTGATTTTTTCCCACAGATTTTAATAAATGTTGACTTTTTTGAACATAGTGCTAATTTTTGCAATACAACATCTCTGGGTAACCATCTCTCAAGGTTATTTTTAATCTAAACGAGCTTCCCTGTGTAAACTTGGCTTTCTGGCACACCTGAGAAGTACAGATGCTGTGTGGGGGAGAGGGCGTTGCACAGGCTGCATCGGCTGCCAAGAATTTGTATTTCAGACAGCAACCTGAAAAATATCTGCTGCACAGATGACAATAAGCACTCTGGCAATTATTAATGGACCTCAAATCTTGTCTTTTCTCATTCCATAAAATACAAAGTGTTTTCTATATGGGATGTGTCAGGAGTCACTGGCAACGTTGCAGTCACTGATGTACTGAACATCCAACTCAGGAATTAATTTATCAAAATAATTAGCTTGTTTCTCTCGAATGCTTTTGTTTCAGACCATTGGACATAAAGTGCTAGTCAGTACCATGTTCAGGATAAATGTAAGGAAAAAATTATCTTTAAATTTCAAATGGTTTATGTTATGATAGATATCCTACCTGCCTGGATATAGTCTTCTATTCTAAAATTATCCTAGAGATGAGTTTCACACTAACTTTCCTATGTCAGCAGCTCTTGATGTTACTTCTGCACTATGTGTGTAGAGAAATCCAAGTTCTACTGCTCTAAAGATGTTGCCTCAATCTAGTCTATGTGTATGTAGACTTGATTTCAGAGGGGAAGTGGTTTTTTTGCAGTTCAGTATGAAAGATTATGTAGTTCTCCTGCTGTTTCTAGACCTTTGTTTCAGGTAATTTGTTTGGGTTTTTTTCAAATTCAAGCATAAAATTTAACTTAAATTTAACACATTTGGCATAAGATCAGACAAAGTCCAGATTTTTTCTGAAGGGAAGATTCAACCGTGCTTTCCCACTGAATTTTTCACTTTGACCTTTCCCAAATGGGGAGACATCTTTCTTTTTTTTCCCATGCAGCTCTGCCTTATCAGTGTCTGCAGCTCTATCATATCAGTGATTCGCCCAGCACCTGGAAGTACATTGGCAATGGGAAACTCTGGGGTCTTGTGCTATGGATTGTTTGTGAGAGTGTGAACACAAAATTTTCGGAGAGGTCAAGGAGAACATCTACAAAGAAACCTCTAGAACCCTGCCACAGGAGCTGGCCTGTTCCCATATTTCAAAACTCTTCTTTGAATTTCTCAAAAGAATAGATAAATGGGCACCTACCTTCATGTGACAAGCCTCTCATTCTGCTGACACAGCCACCATAATGGCTTTCTAGTTTGCTTTCTTTAAAGCTACTTCCTTAAATTTCACGTATAAAAGATGGCCTGGGATAATACTGTCTCTAGGCAGGAAAAGCCTCAAGTATCAGTATTAGGCAAAGCAGACTAAGCCTAATGGAGGACCTCTTTTTAAAGTTTGACGGTGAATTGCTGGTGAAAATCTAAGAATTTTTTATTTAGCCTCTTCTTTTGTGTGTCAGATGAATGAAGTAAAAGCTGTGGATTGAAAAAAAGAAAAAAAAATGTAGTAATTTTTTACCAGCACAGATCAGAATATTTCTAGATGTATATAAAAAGAAAATGGATATCATAGGGAACTTACAAAGCATCCCCAGTTCCATCTTTAGATGTAATATGACCTAGATTCTTAGCAGAAAATTTTGGAAGCAATATTTTTGTTTTGACATTTATCTCCACCTAGTGTCTGTAACTGTTATTTCAAAATAATTCATCTCTATTTTCTTCTCATTCCTTTCATCTTCCCTTTCTCCAGCAGACTGCAGAAAAAAAAATCTGTTTTTTTACATAGCAGTGACCTTCCTCTGCTGATAAATATGGCCTTTTTTTAAGGAACTGCAGTCTTTTGGACTTCTGTGGGAAATACACAAATATTCCTTTTTCTCTACCCTATGGGAATTAACAGACCTATCTACTGAACAAAAAAAGAATCTCTATGAATGAAATCAATTAAAGTTAGGCAATTTTTGTCCTCAGCGTCTTGCAGCTTCTAATACTATGAACCTTGAGTAAAGTACAACTTTTCCACAGGTTTCACATCCGTATTTTGTATTTGTACACTTACTAGCAAATGAACTGGCATCAAATATTTTCATCTCCGAGTATTTTTCCTTTTGATTCTTTGATGTATGTAAAAGTCATAATTAATGTTTTTATTAAGACATTTGAATTTAATGACCATTTAAAACAAGATAAAAGTGCTGTAAAAATCTTATACATTTGAAAACCTTTGTACCAAGAAAGGTAAAAAGCAATTTGCATAGCTCAGTGTCTGAAAACACAGCCCATCTTTAAAGTAAATAACCACACTGTTAGGCTGCCCAAAGTATGGAAGAGAAAGTCAAAGTTATTACAAAGAAAAGAAATAGTAGGTCAATAACCAATAAAATACTATAATTTATGATGCTTTTTGTTGGATATTTAATGTCAAAACCCCTTGCTCTTTCTCACAGTAATGTGACTTACTTTATATATACAAAATTGCGTTATGGAACTAGTTTGCAATATTAGAAATAAAATAGTATTAAAAGCCAGTGGTAATGAGTGTTAATTGTTTTTTGGTCATTGTTTTTAAAGATTTCTACGCTAGAAAGACATCTACCTATCCTTTGCAAAATATTTCAATTTTATTCCTATCTTTTTAGAGGAGAAAAAAAGAAAGCGTTCTTTGCTCTGTATTTATGTACATCCATGACACAGTTTTTTCTAGGTTTATTGTTAGGTATCGACAATCTCTCTTGTACGTTGTAGCAATATAAACTTCTAGAAAACTCAAGAAATCATACCTCAGTCTAGAGAAGACAGCATCAAATACCCTTAAAATGTGAATACTGTTTATTGTTCTTAGTGGTTTTGGGTGACTGTGTGCAGCTTTTATAAAGATATTAACCTTTTAGAATATTTTTAAAATATTTTATTTTGCTAATTGTATCTCTGCTCTCAAATTCAGTACTCAGCTCATTTCACAGGCTCCACTATTTAAGTATAAACATTTACTAGAATAGTTCCTTGAAAGTCATAGCCATATGCTGCATTTCAAGTCTCTGTTTTTCAATTAAATGCCTGCTGTGTACTCCATTTAGACCTTCTGAGGCTTGGAATATGCACTGTAAATTTCACTTCATATGCACTCTAAAATTCATTTGTCCTTGATAGCTTTCTTGTAATTACAGGTGCTACTCCTGTGGTCTCATGAGATTTGCTTTCAAGCATTTTTAAGAGTTGTTATGAAATCGGGGGAAGTTAAATTAAATTGCCAATGATATTTGAACTTTCTTTCTATCAGGGTAAAGTGCAACCACTGTACTTCTTGAGTGATGTGGCCCCAAAATAATCTGAGATATTTACAAAATACATCAAAAACCTAAGCAGTGGGAAAGAATGAGAAAAACTCTTGGTAGATGCAAGAGAAAATATGCATATGAAAATATTTTGAAATTATTGTGCTTAAGACATTGCAAGTAAATGTGAACTCCAGGGAGAGAATAATTGCTGTTTTTATTCCTTGATTACATTGCATCTTCATCCAAACAGTGCAGATAATAGCTCATTGAAGGATTGTTTTTATGTGAAGGTGTTGTAAAGTCCGAAAGCCCTGGAAAATTTTCTGGAGAAAACTGCCTGAAAAAGTAAAATCTACAACCAAAAGAGTTTGGAGGACTGAATTGCCACAGAAATTCCAGATTTTGTCAAAACCTTTCATTATGGTAGACAAATGTGCAAGATTCTTGCAATATAGTTTGCAATAAAGAGCTTTACGGTTCACAAGCTTGTCTTTTCTGGCTGAAGGTGAGTTAACTTACCCTGCGCTCCCTCTAGGTTCTCATAAATTTTACTTACAACTCTGATTTAGTAATGGTGTGACTTTTATTTCACCATAAGTGCAGTCAATTTGTGAAGAAGGAACTCGCTGAACATTGTAAAATAAAGAGAGGGATGGGTTTTTTAATATGCCTGAAACAGTATGATATTGTGAAAGAACTCACACTTGGGTGAAACATAGACCTTACTGTTAGAGAATAATATTGACAATCAAATGTAAAACTTTTGTGATTTGTGTAATTTACACTGAAAGAGAACATCTAAAAACATAATTTCTTTTGGAGGAGAGTGTGATCTCCTTATTTTTAAACGCTAGAAATATGAGTTTCCAGTTTTGCTTTATCTCCTCTCTACCCACTGATCTTCCAGTAGCATTTAAGATATGACCAGCATCAATCTCCTGGCATGACTCTGAAAGCTCTTCCTCTTGTATTTCATTATAAGGAATATCCATAACATAGCAGTGAAGTTCTGTATGAGCAAGGTGTAAACAGATTCTGAGAAGCCTGCAGAGATTCTCTTTACTTGTCCAGGGAAGGACAAGCAAAAGAGGCCAGCAGCCTGCAAGGTTTTGGAGCACCCTTCCTCAGGATACTTTAGTTATGAATAGCAAGATTTGCACCCTTAAAATGTCATGTAGCTAGATTTCATATTTCACTCTTACAGAGAAATAATATATATGGCATGTATTGGAATGTGACCGTTCACTTCTGAAACAAGGAATAAGATGACTGAGGTTTAGTAGAATTCAGCACTCCTTCAAAGACTTCGGACCATATCCTTCCTCTACACAAGCAAATACTTAGTTTTGCTTGTAGTAGTTTTAAAAAAAATGAGTAAGCTGATGCGGGACCACAGCATGACAAAGATGTTTAGCTTGCACTGTGCTGTCCTTTGTTAATCCTGTGTTATTTCTTAATTGCTCTGGATTTGAGCTATTGAAAACTGCAACTCTCATCATGGACTAAATAATTATCACTCATAGCACTGATTCCCAATACCATTTCTATTTGAATCTTAAATTTTTACTTTAAGTAATTGTATTAAGATGCTGGGTGTCATTTAATTTTTGCAATTCCTTAATTAGTTATCCTTGAGAATTCACAGATTAACACGGTTAAATATCTATTTTGGAAGCTGTATCTTTCCCATCTTTGTTTCAACTGCACTCCAACTAATGTTTATCCATTCTTACATTATCAGACAGCATGAATATTTTTTCTCTGTTGCAGATGATGAAAAATTTTCCTTTGACTTTATATGTTGTCAATGACCTTAATGAAATTAAAATTATACTTAAAGAAGGAGTGGTTTACCTTTTTCACACTGTAAATATTCACAAGTCAAGGAAGAAAAACCTGTAACATTTTTTGGCCCCAATGGCCTCAAAAGTAACACACGAAACAAACAAAAAATGAAAGAAATTGAGTAATACCTGCAATAAACAAAATTACTTAAAAGAGACATCTATTATTTGATTTTATGTAAGGTTACTTGAAAAGAGAATGAAATTGACATATTTATTAATAAATATGAGTAAGCAATAAAAGGAGAGCTAAGAAGAATATTTTGGCTTCCAAATGTGTGTACCACTATAGAAGGAGGAAATGTTCTGGTTTGTTATTTTCTCTCAGGAATGCTGTAGTATCTGAGGTGCTCTGGGACACTGCCTGACTCCAGCTAGCATCTGTAAGGAGAAAAGGACACAGACCCGTCAGCGTTACCATTTAAAGAGGCAATAATTGACCTGATGACAGATGCACACGGCAATGAAGCTCTTCAGCAGCCTCAGCGTGATTTTCCTTTAAATAGCTCTGAGAAGACTGACAAATTTTCAGTAAAACCTCAGTATGTGGGGTTTTTTAACAAGAGAGGCAATATTTATTAGAGAAAAATGTTGTTACATGGACTCAGACTTGTTCAACTTTCATCATACAATGAGATAGGTGATGTAAGAGATTTATAGTTTTTTCCAGACATGCAATTTATCTAATTTTAAGAAAAGAGCTTATTAAAATCAGTAACTCAAATAATTATGTGGCAGCTATAACACAACTGGTTTTCTTTTATACCACTATTACACTGAAACGTCTTCAATTCACATCCAAGATGGTGCAGAAAAAGGTGAGAATTCTGTTTTCCCAGTTAACATTTTAAGTTCTCCCACCTAAAATTTGTCAGGGTATCAGACACCTTTATTGCTAAAGCTAAAAGTTGAGCAAATACTAACTTTTTTCAGAACCTCAAATGTAACAAAGATCTGAATTAAAACAGACATATCATTACAGACAAAATTTAGACATCCATAAAATCTCATTCCATGAGGCACTCAGTAACATATGGAAAATAGAATGAGACTTAAGTTGCACTGATATAAACAAAGTAATTTTAAAAATTAGAATTGAAAAAATAAAATTAAAAATTAGACCTATGGCTTGCACAACCTTTCTGTATAATGCAAGAGCAAGGGGATTAACAGGAAGAGTAACAATTATAGTGTATTTGTAGTGTAAATGAAAATAATAGAGCAGCACTCCAAAACTAACATAGCAATGTATTACGTGGTGGACATTTTCAGTAGAAGTGACGTCTCATTATGCTTCAGGCGTTATATAGCTATCATATATTTTTAGATTTTCAGAATGTAATATTCTAGTGGTCACTAATTGAGTCGTTTCAAAGTGTCTTCTGAAAGGTTAATGTATTGCTGCTGGTATAGCTTGTCAACTTGAATTTTGAAGAACGAGATATTATATATGACAGCAGGGTTTTTTAGTTACCTGAATATTGGCAAACCATGGGAGTTGTCCACCTATACAATTCAAATTGATACACAGAATTAAGTGATTATATGTTCAATACTTCTGCTAGGAAAAAAAAATCCCTTGCAGTTGAGAATGAAACAAAAATATGACACTATGTATGAGTTAGATATTGTGTCCTGGGAGGTTAATGTAAGTATTTTATTTATTATTTTCGTTGTGATCATAATAATTAAATTATAGATTAAATACTAAATAGTAGGTGGAAATGAACACATCCATAAAAATAAACCAAAAGCCATAAAATGCATATGCTGTGGGAGAAATACGGCATATCTGTATCTATGGGAGAAAACTACTTTTTTAGGTCATTCAGCTTGCCAAAATAATTCAGGACTGTTTCGAATCTTCCCCAAATATTGTGGAATATAACGCATTACATCTTTTTGATCTAATTTTAGAATTCTGAAAAATAGATATGGTGGCCTTCATGTCCTCTTACACCTGCATTTGTGTTGCAGAAAAGGTGAAAGATGAAAGGCAGGACAAAGGTGGTTCCTCTTTGGATGAAGGATCATTGCTACTGCAGCAACACCAGCCCTTGCTCCAGCTTTGCTTGACTCAGTTCACGTATCGGCAAGAGTGAGTTCCTGCAGGGCCTGATGTACGTAAAGCCACTCAAGGCATTGTGAACTGAGCTGAGGGGGTTCTGTGTCAGTTACCACACATAACCACTCACCCCAGCGCTTAGAAGAAAAAAATTATCTTGTGGTACAGCTGACTGTAACGTGGATAATAAGAAGGGTTGCATTTTTCCTTTCTTTCTGGTCATTAAAAGCAAAATTTCCATCTACTGAAGAATTGAACTGGAACAACAAAATAGCAAACAGAGGAAATCTAAAATGAATAATTGCACGTGACTTTAGACTGGCTCAAGAATTTTTGCCATTTGTTAATTTTTTTGCCAGCAGGAGATCTTTTTATTATTTAATAAGTGTTTCAAAGTTGTTTTTATACCTGTTATATCTAACTGGAAGCAAACTGCAATACCTCCCTCTACCATCTGTTTCTTCTTTTGTGCAAAATTGCAAAATTAATCGCTTCCATTTTATTGCTGATTGTAGTTGTTTTATATATGATGGTGACTCTGCAATCAATGGGAATTCTGCCACTGACCATTCTTGAAATGTTCTGAAGCGGTGGTATGTTCTAGAGCTTTATGAATAGCACAATGTCCCAGTGTTTGGTGAAAATACTAAGCGCAATTAATACATTTAGATGTTCAGAGATTTTTCGAATGTTTAATTTGTGTGTACGTGTGATCCAAAATGAATGGGTTTGGCCTGGGCAAAAATTTGCTTGGGAGATGTGTCTGGAAATAGTAATAAATATAGAAGGCATAAAACAGACCAATAATTAAATGTCTGGGCTACTGAAAGTTATTGCCCATTAGTATGTTCCCCAACCAGAACAATGTCGAATTAATCTCCAGAATGTGACCATGCTTACATTAATCAATGGTACTCATGAAACCTGTTCACTGTACTACATTGTTACATGACTAAATTTGCAAATGTTTAGGCATATCACAAAACACAGTTTTGTGATCAACAGTTATGTTGATCAAAGACTAAGGATTTAAAATTTTGTACCTCTCTTCTCTAAATATCCTGGCTTTGGTCAGTGAAACTCAGGATTTAATAATGTCCAACATCACTTTAAGCAAAATGGCATGAAATTATAATAGTGTATTTTTCATATTATGATTCATCCTTTGTGAGCTATACCTTGTCATATGCAATATAACCACGTGATTTCAAAATACAAAAGAGCAGAGTACAGTTGTCAGCCTACCAAACTGCATTTTTGGTAAAAATTTCCATAAATATTGCTGCATTGAGGACATTTATTTTCTCTCTCTGTAATTATGCTTTACAACTTAAAACATACACTGTTACATCTCAGAGGTCAATTTCTGCAAGTTAATACTGAAAGAAGAAGTTTCAAATATGTCACTGTTTAAGTGAATACAGGTATCTAATCAGGAATATGACAACACTAACAGTCTCTTTCCCATCACAGAGTGAACCGGCATAATGTGATTAAAATTTGGAAATTAGGATAATTCAACTGGATTGATGAAAAATAAAGGATTAAGACTGAGGGGCTTTTTATGTGTATGTTGGATGTCTGCTTTTAATTAGGTTGATACTAACTTGACATAATTATGCTGTATGCAGTTAGCATCAAAAAAGACCCCTGAGCAGAAACTGGCACTAGAACAATGATTTTTGTTAATGAGGAAAAAGAAATGGATACCATTTGATGTACCATTTGTGTAATTTAACAGAATACCACAGTAACTATCAAGTATCAAGTTGTTTTCAAACAAGTTTTCACTAACCCTGCTGTGCCCACACACATTCTTCTATGGACATTTTCCACTAGTCATCTTCATATTCTATTTCTTAGTTAGAAATTTCTCCAAAATTGAATTCACTCACTGAAATATTAACTTTCCATATTAAGTGAAAAAATAAAACCAAAATACCTGACACATATCTATTTAACCTCTTTCAATTTTAAAAATAATAAATTGAATTTCCCAGGTACATAAGTTAATTCACAGGAAATATATAGTTTAAAAAGTAAGTTGTGAAAATATTCTTCTGGTTAACAACACAGCATGTTTTGTGTCAGTTTCTTTATGCTGAATGAAATTATTTCAAATATAATAAATTTTGTTACATAAAAACCATTCATATTTTTGTTTATAAAGCAGAGGTTTTGAGTAACATGAAGGAAATGTATTGGAATTATAAAGCTGTTTCAGTGTGTGTTTAGCTGATATGTAATCCACATGCTTAACTTCTGAAAGTTGTTTTAAAGTGGTTTCTGGAATATGGATCTCTTCATAAGGTAGACTGAAGTGGTTGAGTTTCAGCCCTGGATACCTAGTTTGTCTGTCAAGCTTTATTTGGCTGCTCTAGCCACATTCAAAATAAATTAATTGCTTCTTTTAAACAATTGACTTGCACATTTACTTATAAATTGCTTTATTTCTTCCCAAGGAAGTAAGCGAAGTGATTGCTATATTGGTGGTGACAAAAGGAAAATGCAAATGACCACATTTGCCAAACATAACTTAAAAGTTTTTGAGGAGGCATCTAGGCATTCTATGCCAAATAAAATAAAGCAAAAACAAAAACAAAAACAAAACCAAAAACAAACCCAAAAAAACCAACAACAACAAAAAAACCCCAAAAACCAAAAAACAGAGAAAAAGGAAGAGGAAAACTGCTTCAAAGAACCCTTGAAAGCCTGACTCCAGCTTGGGTAAAAAGCAATGGTTCCCAAACAAGCTATCTCTCTCTTTCTTCATCGCATATGGAGTCTAAGTTGGAAACATCCAACTTTGCAAGCAAAGCTCAGTGTGGTTAATTTCCTATATCACATTCTGCTCTTGTGCTCTGGTATGTCTCTAACTGAAGTCTATATTTAGATAATTAATAGTAAGTGTCTCTAACAATTCATTATACATATGCAGTGTTTTTTAGATTCCAGGTAGGTTTGATTCTATTAATCGTTTAAATGCAAATAAAGATGCTCTCTGCATTGGAATATTACTAATAAAAGTTAATCAAGTAGCTCAAGTATGGGCTCTCTGGGGAGCTTCTTGCTGAGTTTGTCTCACAGCTGGTTCAGCTGCAGTGAGCAGGGGGACCGCACAGCGGTGGGCCTTGAGATGTAGAAGGCACAAGAGGTTCCCCACTTCCCCTCATACACACTGGTCTGTCCTGCAAGAACAAATCCCTTCCAGATACTACCTTTCTTTCCTCTTTAGCTTCTAGAAATTTCTCCCTGTTCTACAGAAGAAAAAAGAAATCCCACATGTGGCAGATATCTGGTCACATGAAGTATAAGCAGATGTATTTGGAACACTGTGAACATATTTGGGAAAGGTTTCTTGCTGTGTAAAGCCAGTTTTAGTCCTCAGATCTAGACAGATGAGTAAGTTGTGTTCAGTGTCTCAGTCAGCACTTGGTTGCAGAGTAGACTGTGACATTAAACAAACACTTTGATAGCAATAATTCATTATATTTCTAGCCATCTAAAAGTCAAATGTCAAACCTAAAAGCTGGATGTCAAGAATTCTTCAGTCATCATTGAAGGGATAATGAAACAAGTCATGGAAAAGTTCATCCTGAAATGTATGTCAAAATACATGTATGACAGGAAGGTGATTAGTGACAGCCTACATGGCATCACTAAACACAGATCATGCCTGATTAACCCAGTGACGTTCTATGAGTGAACGACTACATCAGTGAACAAGGAAAGTGCTAGGATGTCATCTACCCAGACTTCTCTAAGTCCTTTGATGTGGTGTCCCATAACATTCTTGTTATTATATCAGGAAAATATAGGCTTGGTGGATGGACCATAAGGTGGATAAAAAAATTGGTTGGACAGCTGCATCCAAAGAGTAGTAGTCAATGGCTCAGTGTCTAAGTGGAAAAACAGTAATAAGTGGTGTCTCTCAAGACCCTGTACTGGAACTAATACTGTTTGGTAGTTTTATTAACAACATAGACAGTGGGATTGAGTGCAAACTCAGCAAGTTTGCAGGCAACACCAAGCTGACTGGTGTTCTTAATACTCTGGAGGGAAGGATGACATCCAGAGGGACCTTGCCAGGCTGGTTCCATATGAACTTCATGAAGTTCAACAAGGAGAAGTGCAATATGCTTCACCTAGATCAGGACAAACCTCAGTATCAATACAGGTGATGATCCTTGTTGATGAATAGATTGAAAGCAGCCCTGTAGAGAAGTATTTGGGGATATTGGTGAGTGGTAAATTGGACATGATCTGGCAATGTGCACTTGCAGCCCAGAAAGCCTTAACTGCTGCAGCAAAAAACTGTGGCCAGCAGGTTGAAGGATGTGGTTCTCTCCCTCTGCTCTCATGAGACCCCACCTGCTTCCAGCTGTAGAACCCCTAACATAAGAACATGGACCTCTTGGAATGAGTCCAGAGGAGGATCATGAAGATGATCAGGGATCTGGAACATCTCTTCTATTAGGAAAGGCTGAGAGAGTTGAGTTTCCTCAGCCTGGAGAAGAGAAGGCTGTGGGGAGATGGTATTTCAGCATTCCAGCATATAAAAGGGGCTTATAAGAAAGATGGAGAAAGACTTTCTACAAGGACTTGTATTGGCAGGACAAGGGGCAGTGGTTTTAAACTGAGAGTAGGTTTAGAGTGAATAAAAGAAACAAGTTTTTTGTTATGAGGTCGATGGCCTAGTACATGTTGCCCAAGTAGCTGTGGATGCTCCATCCCTGGAAGTGATCAAGGTCAGGTTAGATGGGGCCTTGAGCAACCTGATCTAATGTAAGGTGTCCCTGGCTACGGCAGGGGAGTTGGACTAGATGGTTTCTGAAGGTGCCTTCCAACCCAAGCAGTTGTCGGACTCTGATTCTATAATGCATCTGTGCACACAGTGATGTATGTCTTTTAAGTCTTTCATTTTAGAGGAGAAACACACTGTCAAGGTGCCTTTCTTCCCTGATCGTACAGTAGATCTAGAAGAACTAACTTAGACTAAGTGGTTTATTTGGCTGTTGAATAGTGCTTTTTTTATCTGATGTCCTAATTTTTAGCAGTTTAATTAATTATGTAAATTAGAGACTTTGGGCTCTTTATCTTCACTTGTTCCAGATTTAATATCACTTAACTGTCTAGACCCTTTTAATATCTCCTCTGCAGCACTGAAACGGAATAAATTTTGACATTTCATTTATTTGGAGACACTAAGAAATTCTTTGTTTCAAAGCAAATAAAAATGATGGTATATTTTTGTAAACATGCATAAAACAAGTGTTTCTGGTGGTGTATTGAACAGGAATCTTCATAAATCATAGCTTGTCAAAGTCACCCATAAGAATGGTGCTTTAAGGAATTAAAAAGCATGGGGATGAAATTTAAAGGGAACTGAATCTTATGGAAGACACATTTAACACCTTCCATTTAGACTTTCTTCCATAAACAAGAGCTACTCAGTCAAAGAGACTTTCAGAATTTCCTTGTGAAGTGCAGGCAGACCACTTGGTTTGTGAGTACTGGAAACCCCTCTGAGTTTTCCAGAGATTAAATTGAGATATTGCCTTGCCCTTAAACCACAAATTCCTTATTCTGTTCAGTAACACACATTAAAAGAAGTAATGTATTTTAAATAAAGATTTTGCTTTAAAGTAATAGCAATAGAGAAAATGAAAAAAAAAAAGAAGAACAAAAACCCAAACCCACATTTGAAGTAATCTTTGAATATTTTGGAATAATTTGCTAATTTTTATTCAAAATTTGGTTTATCTTGCATTCAGATCTACCACTTTGGAAGAAAAAAAAGCAAAGTTAGCTTCTTGTAACTATTTCTGTGGTGTAAGACTGGCATCTGGTGGTAAGCTTCATGCAGAAGATAAACCTCAGGAAACAGCCATCTTTCTTGTTTTGGTTATCTTACAGCTGACAGGATCTACAGGGTTTAGTTCATTATTTGTAAATGTAGCAACACTCTCCTGTAGAGAAATCACAGTGCTGTGTGTAGTATGGAGCAGATTTCCTTCTTCAGATTCAGTTTATAAAGACATTAAGTTAATAGAATGTGATGTTAAATTGATTAGTTCAAGAGTGCTTTCTTGGCCTTAGTCAGGATGCAATTTTTCACTGAAAATATCTTGTCAACAGGTGCAATAGTGCTTGAAAATGCCAACGGATTTTCAATGTATGGTCTGACATTTTCAGAGTGCCCATGCCCAGTAATTATACCTAATGGATACCTCTTGGTTCAAGGTGAAGTTAATCTCACTTGAGTATATTATGTCTCAAAACCAGATACAGAGTATGGCAATTTAAAAATGTGTATTTTTCTCTGTTGGCTGTCAACTGACTGTCAATACAGCCTGGGCTGACCAGCTCAAATAGAGAGTCTCACATTGCTAGACACATGGGCAGGAAAGCTGCCTTAGGCACATATTTTTGAAACTGGTCTGACTCTGTGCTTGTGGTGTGCGGTGGGAGTCAAGTGGGGACCCATTGGCTCACTGGAGCTGCCCACTGCAAATGAGCTTGAGTCCCATCAGTGAAAGTTTTGGGTGGTGTGGATGTGACTCCCAGAGTGGCTCCTAAATGGTCAGACAAGAACACTTCCTTAACGATGGAAAGACTGAAGTATCGAACATCTTCTTTGCCTTAGTCTTTACAGGGAAAACCAGCCCTTAAGAGTCTTAGACACCTGAAGTTTTAAGCACAGGGTAGGGAATATCATTGGGCAGTGCAGCTCCTTACTTTGCAAAGAATACTTTCCATTGTGTGTGATTTAATTTATGTGTTCCTTTTGCAAGCCATACTCAAAACTGTTTGAGTTTCTACTGTCTATTACTCTAGCTGTTGAAGTCTGCTTATTTTAAATTACAAGATTGGCATAAACTATATTGTGAGCATTTTGAATACCCACCTCCAGCCTTCTCCTGGTAACCCAGGACAGAATTTTTCCTTTTCCCATTAATTTAAATGAAATGTGTAGCGCTTAATCGAAACAACATAATTAAATGTGTAGCCGTTTTTCTAATTTGTTTTTTGTTCCCTGTAGAACTGAGTAATTGACTCACCAAAATGCTAACTTCTTTGCAATCATCTTCTTGCCTAACCTGCAATGGGACTGACTTTCACATTTTTCCTAGATTTACTTATTCCCCTCATTTTGGAATTTATCCAGCTTTAACACTGAGGCAATAGTTTATGCATAGACATGATTTAGTAATCTGTAGGAACAAAAGCCTCATTCATAAGTGTGCACATATCATCAATGTTAATAAAGGCATGGCCAGATGAATATTAGTGATTATTTTACAGTGGGTTAAGTAACTGGCTTACATCCGCTAGTTTTCACCTCTCAGTCAGCATTTTGATGCCTTCTTATTGGATCCTATAGGTGGTCATGCTTACAGTCCCATTCCGTTACATGTAAAATAAAACTGGATTAATTTTACCATCCTTGACCACAGATAAAATATTTCATTTGAAGAAGAGGTAAAACATTAAGTGCTGCATGATAATGAGTAAGTGAAGGGTAATTAGGTAAGGCCAAGTGTCTCTGAATAGCAAATCATACATAAATTCAAAGATAAAGCTTCTGATATTCTTTAAATTTGCCTTAATATTAGATAAAGTCTAGGAACATAGACCTGTCAAAAATGAAACTCTTGACAGAACTTCCAGTGATTAAAGACAAATTGGGGCCCTGTGGCTCCAGGCAAGTGGTGGCTCTGAGAAGACTGGTCATGAGCTCAAAGAGGGGGAAATGTCACAGGGGCAATGCATTACTTTATAATAGCTATTAAAGGGATTATATCCAGACTTAGGAGGTTTTCAACAGGTACACAAATTAAAATTTTACAAAAATATCTTCAACTATTAAATAATTTCGTCTGAAAACAGTCTTAAAGACTCAAGTGCACGCATTTGCCACTGCTAGTTTCATTCATAAAGGACAGTACATCAGTTAAATAGCCTTCATAAACTTTCCTTTTGCCAAGATCTACCTCCTTGGGACCTTCTTCCCCAACTCCTGCCCCTCCTACTTCCATCCCCCTGTAAAGAATATAAGCAAAGATCATATTGCTACTTGTCAGGGGAAGCAGGTAAAGGTGAGGTTGAAGGGAAAAATATAATAAAATCTCCATGTGAGATCAAAGTAAGTGCCCAGCTCTGAGATAAGTAGCTATCTCTTCAGTGTGGGTATCTAGACTCCCTGCGTCATGGTGAAAGAACTTTAGATGTTTTAATCTAAGCAGTGAGAACATACAGATTTTATTTTTTGTGCTTCCCCCGAAGTTGCTAATGTCACATGCAAACTACAATACATGTTTCCAAAGTAATTATTAATTATAATAATAACTGCTTGTCTGACTACTTTAAAAATAATGATTGGTTTATTTCTTAAATTTGAAAACATTTAAAGAGATTTCTGCTTCTCGTTGGAAATTTTTTCTTCCTTCACAGAGTGTCTGTAAATCATTGATTCAAGACTGGTCTTGGAAGCCTCTGGTACAGAGGCTCATAAAAGACGAGCTGTGCCCAGGAATTTCCTCCTATGTTACTAAGGTATCCCCTGAAACAAATGCTTAATACCTTCTTTTCTTAGAGGAGGCAGGGAGGGAGAGGGACCTACTGAGTGTTACATGGCTGGTGGCTGAAGGTGTTTTAGATCATACTCCTGTAGTAGAGATCCTGGTGTCTGCTAGGATCTCGTTTTAGGGGTTCATGTGGATCTAGAGTCCAGTTCCTTTTCCTAGCTGTTTCCATCTTGGTAGTAAATTACTGAGATGAAAGAATAAAACTAATGGATCCAGGATAAGAAGGGCTATTTACAGATATGAGAAAGGCTGGTATTCTTACTGCAAATTACACTAGCATTAGAAGAGCTTAATTTCTGATCTGACAAAGGGCTGCTGGGAGAAAATCAGAGAAAGGGCTTATGATAGTTTCAGGCAGAGTTCCAGAGTTGCAGTGGAAAGCACTTATGGGGTGAGAGAGAGAGCAGGCAAGGCTGTGGTGAAAAAGAGGTACAGTGACACTCCGATGGAGGCCAAGCCAGAAGAATTCATCCCTTTGTATGCATGACATTTAAAAATCACCCATTGGAAATGTGGTGATTTGGAGATGAATCCACATCACCAAACTCTGCCTGTGTGTTCTGAGTTGGCAAGGGAGTCCATAAGACTGCTAAGCTTCTCTGCCTCAGGAAGACATGAGAACGTAAATATTCTAATTAAAAGATTTTTACTCTCCACTGCCCAAAGATTCAGTATTAATAAATTAGTATTAAAGTTATTTTGCACAGATACTTTTAGAAATAATCCAGTGACATTAGCCCACATCAATCTCTGGATAATTTTACAGACTGAAAAGATGTGTTTCAAATTAATATTTGTCCCATGTGTTCTGCTGATCACATTTGTATGTGCCCTGTAGATCAGATGTTCTCAAACATCTGATTAACTCGAAGTGAGGATATCAGCAATAATAAACGATGAATGTAGTTTAAACATGGGCAATAGAATAAAATTCATAGTGTTTATGTTTTCATGTAAAATTTAATGTTTCTTCCTGGGAGACTGAACCTGGTATTTCTGTAGCTAATATCTGTTTCACTCCTGAGAGACTAACATAGCTAAGCATATGTCAAAAATAAAACATACTAGAATGAGACTGAAAGAAAAAAGGACTCATTAAATTCTCATTAAATTCAGGGCTTCTCACTACCTTAAGTCACTGAAGTGAAATTTTACATAATGTAGAAAAGGAAAGATTTAAGAAACAAATTTTTCTAAAAGAAACTGATGTGTTATTTCATGGTCTAAAGAGCCTCTGCTTTCATTGTAACCTTTTAATAAGCTGTAAAAACTCACTAGAATAATTTTAATACATACTTTTCTCTTTTGAACTCTAAAGGAGAGACTGACTTGCATCATGTATTTTTCAACTTCAGTTTCAATTTTACCAAATTAAATTAAATAAAAATAAAAAAGTCGGATACAGAGTTTCTTTTCCTCACCAAAGCATAGTCTTGTTTTGAAAAATAGAACTCCTCCTAACAAATTATGTTTTACCATTACTGCTTCTCATAGATCCAATGTTCAATATTCAAATCAATCTGATTTTTTTCATTGTTTTCAGAATAACACCTCAGATATATTTTTTTCACTCTTTAATTTGTAGGTGCTTTCTTACATTTTTGTTTTGTTTTGTTTTCCTTGGTGTCTATGGTTTTTGAGATGAGCTGTATTCATATGCTCACTTATATTTACTTGGGTGTCTGGAGATTTTTCGCTACTTGGACAGCCTTGGATTTACCCATTCATTCAGTATAAATTATATGCCTGAATAATTGAATGCATTGCTTGTCAAAGAATGTAGAGACTTGTGATTTAGTGTTAGGCCAGCTTACATCACATCTTTGCATTTCATGTCACCATCTCTGAAAAGGTAATGCTGGAACCATACTTTGCTGTACAAATCTGCTAGTTTTCCAGAGTTCTTTGAAAATAATTCAAAAATAATTTGAAATATATAAAAATTCACAGATTGTTTTGGTTTGGTTTGGTTTTGGCAGAAGAGATAACGCTGCCTAAATGCCTGCTCACTTTTATGCAGAGCTCTGCATGACTGAAGAAAACCTTATTTTTGAAACTTTTGCTATCTCTTGAAATGCTACCTCTGTGACAGTAGGCCAACAGATTTGTAGGATGCCTTCAAAGCTGGCATGGAGGCTCTCACAAGTCCAAAACCCTTAGACTAGTTAGATCTCAAATAATGTTTTATTTGCAAGGCTTTCTTACTAAGGAAATGAAAGCCTCAGTCTTGTGCCTTTGGTTACAGGTAGGCCTTGCAACCCTTCTGATTTTCCATCACTTCTGATGCACAAACTGAAGCACGTTGCTGCTGCTTTGCCACCAGCAACAGGCTGAAAAAGGATTTGTTCTCTGCACATAGGATGGTTGCTTTAGTGAAGCAACATGATGTAACTGTTTTTTTGATCTAGGAACTTACAGATATCCTTTCTAATGTAAATGCTTCATGTCCAGTTATTAATGGAGGAGCACTGGAAAATGCTGGAGGAAACCTACTTTTCCAGCTTTCTTGATGTTTCTTATGTGACCTTTTTTTATACAATCCTCTGTCTCTGATGATCTATATCCTTTTAAAATAAGAGCTTTTAAAAAATAAGTTCTCAAATAACATGTAACCGTATCTAACCTTTAGAAAATCAAACACAGTGAAGGAAGAGATTTGACCAAAGGGCTATTAAAGTTTAGGGAGAGGCTGAGGCTGCCAGTTAGTGGTCTTTTCTGAAATCTGAAACACAGGTTCTTTTAGTGCTCCAATGCAGTTATCATGGCTAAATGAGGCAGAATTTCTTTACATATAGATGACATGGTATGCACACGGAAATATAACATTGTGCTGTGTGTTCACTGTCTGCAATTCTTGGAAAAGATACTGCTTGTACTTTCTATAACATGTGAAACATCACAATTTAAAGCTTTAGTATTTGCATATGAACTTTGTGGGAGATTGACCCTTTAATATGGTTAAAATGTAAAATTATAAAATAAATTTAAAAATTGGGAGAAAGAACAATTTAGAGAGACACCAAATTTCTGATATAACTGGTATATACATTTATGTTTATCTTTAATCAACTAAGAAAAATGACACATAAATAGCTAATGGTGGTGCCATACATTCTTTTATCTTTCAGTAAAGGATTCCTTAAAAACTGAAGTGGAACCAGATTATTCATATCTACAATTATATTTGAAATTAAAAAATAAAGCAATCAGAATGTCTGGACTGGTGAAACAGATGGGGAAAATGCTGTAAATGAACTTTATTAGATGCAAGTTGGGATATTATACTGAGGATCTTCCCTGTGCTGTCTTACCCTTTTTTTAGTCATATGCTTTTGAAAGTAATATTTTGGTCTAACTGGAACTTTCAACATGACTACTTTCAGTTTCCATAATTTCAGTTAGTTTTCTCATATATCTATTTCTCAGCATGTGCCCTGCTTTAAGCAGTAACCCCGTGGGAATGGGTTCTGTAAGTTTAGTGTGTGGTTAAGTTTTCAGAGGATCAAGATGGCACTTAGACAATAACTCATTTAGAAATTTTAATGGAGCATTCAGAATGCAAAAGAGAACAATGTGAAACACAGCATCCCTTATTAAGTTGTTTTGAGGCTGAAAAACCAGCTGTGATATTAATCTATATTTTAATCTGAAAATTTAGTTGTAAAGTCATGGAAACCTTTAATATTATTAACCAGACTGATGTATATAATCTGTTGAGAGAAAAGATTAATTATTTGGAGGACAGGCTCTTAAGTTACTGAAAACTGAGATAAGCTGAATCCAAATATGTTTCATTGCACTTTAAAGTGTAGAGAAGCATCATTATGAGCGGAACTAAGTTCCTTTATTTTTCTCTACATAGCTATAAAGTAAAAATTTGATTTTATCAATTTATAAATTAGGACCTTCATTAATCATTTGTGGTTTGTTATATATGCAAGCTATATTTGTCCTTTCATGTGACACAGAATGAAGATCCCTGTCACATGTAATTGCTGTATGTGGAAGACAAATGCTACATTATCTTTCCTCAGTGGAGTGAATGTTTGCAATGTTTAATATAGCAACATTTTATTTTCCCCATGAGTAATTCAATAACTCACAGCTAAATCCTTTCTCATTCTTCACCCTTGACAGGTTGAAATCCCAAACCATTCATTATTTTTTTGGTGAGGTGGTTTTTTTTCAGCAGAAGCCACACCTGTGAATGCCAAGTGAACTGATGTTAACCAAGGGAAGAGCTGAGATTTTTATCAATGCAGGCACAAGGAGCTGACAGGAACCCACAGTCCAGTTCTGGCTGGACACTGGTAACTGCAATAGAGCTTTAATCAAGAAGGATCCATAGAACATCCCGTCTTCATATCCTCATATAATGCAGCTACCGAATGCTTAAAATCAAGCAGAAAGAAAGAATAGCAACCCTTGAAATGTGCCAGAGGAATAGAACCAGGAAAGTCAGATTTCAGTAGAATAGCAAGGAAATTGGAGACTCTGAGTACCAAATGTGGTCAACACTGGGATTGTGAGGCTGATCTATCAATTAAGCCTCCGATAGATATACCATCTTAAATCCTTCCTTTGTCTGTGAAGGATCTCCACAGAAAAGTCTCTTCACATCCCCAAAATTCTCGAATTTATACATTGAAGGGAGATTGTAAGGAGGGATCCTTTCTGAATGTTGCAGGAAACTGAAAAGCACAGGATTAGCATAGTCCAAATATGGTGCAAATGAGCAGTGATTCAGCTCTGTCTTGGATCTCCTGGGCAATACCAAGATGAATGTCCTTAAAAGGGAAAGGCAAGTGCTATGTTTGATACAGGTGTGGTAAAAAGCAATCTTATGTGATTCAGAAGAATATTACTGGAACCACACTGTTTCCCAAATGTTTTGCTCAAAGTTAATTAAATTCTTAAATTTGAAGTGAAGTCTTTGGTGATTCTGAAAATTTGTGGCCCTTTGGAATGTGCTGCTGCATAAAATGATTACTTCATAATCTTTTTGCCTCTAGAGTCATCAAATGAGCCAATTCTTATGAGGCTGAGCTATATTAGAGGGCTTTTTGGACCCAATATTTAGCACCATTGTTTAAAAATTATCTTGGAGGCATATTCTATATCAATGTGTATTTTCCTCCTGCTAGCAACTTTATTCTGGTGTCTATGTTAATAATTCTCTGAGGCAAATCTCTCAGGACATGTAATGCAAAACATAGTGCTTAAGATTCCTTTTCATCTCTGTATTCTCTGCACACCTTGTCTAAAATGAGATACATTGAGAAGTCCTGGAAGAAATGAGAGAAATACCATTGCTTTTCCCAAGGGCTGAGATTAAAAATGTTTCCTTTTATGTTTTTCCTTCCAAAGGCAGGAAGTAAGATATTTTCCTCTGCTGTCTATGGAACCATTCCTGTGAATATTTATTTCAATAAAATTTGTAATTCTACTTTCTGTTGACAAGAATTTTCCCAAGATACTTCAAAGATTGTTTGGATTTTTTTCTAGAAAATTGGCAGAACACAAAAAACAATTTAACAACAGACCTGTTTCAGACCAGCAGTATTTGTCTGCTGTTCTGAAAATGCTTCTGTAACACACAACTTTGCAGATGTCAACTGTTAACATGTTAACTTCATCAGGTTTCCTTTTTTGCTATTAGTATAAACTTCAAGTTCCTAACTAAATCACTGCTTGTATTCTAATATAATTGCATAAATGTTGTAAAGTGTTTTGTTGTTTGGGTTTTTAACTTTTTGGTTTTTTGGTTTTTTGGTTTTTTTTTTTTAAATTATGTTTCATTTTTAAATTTGAGCCTTGAGAATAAACATATTAAATTAATTTTTGAACATTTTTGTATGAATATCCAGATTCTCATATTTATTGTGTGAAATACCATTCTGCACAAGCTTGGTACATTCCATAGTGTCCAGTTTAACAAGTGTCAGGAAATCGTCTCCCTTTCCCTGTCCAATTCAAGTTTATCTATTAGATTAAACAACAGACCATTGAGGTGTGCTGGAAGTGCTTTGAAACGTTTTGCTGGCTCTGTGTCCACAAGATGTCAGTGTGGATTCTTAATTCACTTCTACTCTTACGCTCTGTCTTATATTGTTGAAAAAAATAGTGACAAACTGGCAACCCCTCTGTAGACATTTCCTTTGAAGTTGAAAGTGGTATTCATCATGTAAAAATCCCATTATTGGCCTGAGTGTGATCTCTGCTGTTTAAAGGGATCAGGCTGGTGTTTCTAATCTTACCTTGGAGGAGAAGTACTAAACTGTGGATGTGTGTATTGAGCATAGAGACCAGTAAAACTTGTCTGACAGCTGACACCAACAGAGCTGGTGGGATTGAGAAGTAGAAGACATTGCTGAGTTCTGGTGTTAAAAAAAGGTGTTAATGGCATGGAGCTGTAAAAGCTTGCTAAAATTGCTCAGATACAAGGCTTGCTAGGCTGGTGCATAATGATTTTAATTTTTTTTAACATGAATTAATATTTCTGCATTGGCATGAATTGCATCATCTGAGTGCTACCATGTAGTTGATTTTAACTGGTTATCTCAATCTAACGAGTACTGTTCAGCAATAGGTGCTGCATATTCATCTCCTTCTGTTCAAAGCCTGTTAAGCTTGGCGGTTTTAGTTCAGGTTGTTTACTGTGCCTTGCTATTTATACATACCTGTAGCAAGGGAAAAAGCTAGCAGAATTTGGTAAGCTTTCAATGCCCGAATAGCTACTGCTTAAATCCCCCTGAATTTCATCTGAGTTGCCAGCTTTTGCTGAGGAGAATTCGATTGACCTTAATACTGTGGATATGTAGCACATAAGAGGCATTTAATCAACTCTCACACACCACTGCTTTGAAAGCCTGCTTGAAAACTCTGAAGAGATCCTGATAAACATTTTATTAGAATGCATTTTTAATCAATAGTTTACTTCATGCAGCTATATACTGGAGCTATGTAAAATTTTCTTCTTTACCTAAATGAACTAGAGTGAACTGTATTTAGTAGACTACTTTATAAATAATATTTCCTAAGTGAGACTTGAAGAAAAACAATGGCTTTGAACCAAAATTAAGACAGATCTACAGAAAACATTTTCTATCTGTATGCATAAAAAGAATATGATTGATGTGCCTTGTACAGCAGAAACTGGTTTTATTTCCAATGTCTCTCAAAGTAAGGCAAACAGCAGGGAATCCACATCTATCAAAGCCAAAGCTCTTTTTTTTAGGCAATTAAAAAAAGTTTAAAAATGTTTTGCCTATCATAAGGAGGATTATAATTTTTTTCAGTGAAAAAATACATTAAAAAACTTTAAAACTTTCAGGTTGCAAATGTAAATATATATATTGTTTGTGTTTCATAAGACACATTCTTCTTGTACTATTGCTTCACATCCAGATGAACTGATAAATTCATCTGATTTTTTTATCATACTTTTCTATGTAATTGCATTTCTGGTTGTCTTTAAATGTAACTTAGATGTGACAGGTGTGAGAGGTGTCAGAGTCTGAAGAAACACTGTGTGCTTCCCTTGTTTATTACACCATGAAAAATTACAGTGTTTTTTAAAATAAGAGGATGAGGTATTAGATTTCACATATTTTGGGGGGAAATTATTTGTTAATGTTAAGATAGTACATTACTGTTCACAATTATAATTTGAGTCTTTGAAGTTTGATGATTCTCCAGTTATTTGTTATGCCCCTGGCATGTTTTCAGTATTTGTGTTACAGAAGCCTTCTCTCATATTCCCTTTCATCAGGGACCTTAGGAGCAGATAACAGCGAAATATTGGGAAATACTGGAAATATTTTTCCAAATTTGGGAACATATTCAGATGTTCTTGTGGCTCCCACTAACTCAAATGAAAAAAAAGAATTGTCTGGGACTTTAACCTATGTAAGCATATTTTGTTTCATGGAAACCTTACAGAAAAGAGTGTCACATGTAGAATAGAATTCTTGTCAGTACCATGTATTCTGCTTGCTCAGTCTTTGCTCTAGATCAGTCTTTGGTACAGAACACTCATTTTTCGGCATTCTGAAACAAGATCACAATTCCTGAAAGACATGATTTCCTGATGATAGCTTCTTGATGGCCCTTTATGACATAGATAAGTTCGGTATCTTGGGCAGATGTTTGTATATATCCTACCTCTGGCTCTTTGTCTCTGGGGTTTTTTAGTGTATGACAGCAAGCAGGATTATCTCATCAGTAAAATCATTGTAATTGTCAGATGTAAAGAAAAATGTCAGTTCAGGGAGACTTCAGCTTCTACAGCAAAAGGGAACATTAAGATGCTGCAATCAACGGTAGCCAACTGATGTGCTGATAGATGTTACCAGGAGCTAAAGGACTCCATACCTTTAACCTCTTCAGAATACACTATGATAATGATATGATAGTGATACGACAATTCAGTGAGATTTGACCTTACTCCTGATTAAAGGAATTACTGAAGGCAGCTGGCTGCTTCTTCAGGTCTGAGCTTACAGACCAGTAGTGGAAGAAGCTTTGATGACCTGTTTAGGGGCAAAATGACACCTCCTTTTCATAAGTATGGAAGGAAAAATAAAAATACTATTCTGACTAATAAACTTCCCTATGCATGCAACCATATTTTATGATGGTAAAATGACCATGTTTGAAAATATTTTCCATCTGGTCTCCTAAGGAAAAAAGACAGGGCTTCTGTTACCCTCTTAATTCCTCCTAAAAAGATGAATCCTTTGGGCAATTTTAAAAAAATTGAAAGATGTGAAAAATATGTCCAAGATAATTACCTTCAAGCTCCGCAAAAGTTGTGAGGAGAAAGATTTGAATCGTTTCATCTTTTGGAGAAAAAGGCAAGTGTTATCTTATGGAAGGGCAGCACAGAGGGCACAACCAATTCAGGATGTTCCTGGAGAACATTGCTGCCAGTTTCCTGATACAAGTGACCAAGAAGCTGACGACAGGAGATTCTTTGATGGATCTTACTCTTACAAAAAAATAGAACTGACCAGGGATGTAAAGCCTGAGGGAAGTCCTGGCTGCAGAGACTATGAGTTCAGGACCCATAGGTGAAGTATCAAGGCAAAACCCAGGATCACAAACTTTGGCTTCAAGAGAGAAGACTATGGTCTGTTCAGGGAGACAATTCTTCCTACTTGGAAGTATGCCATGGGAGACAATTCTGGAGGAAAAAAGGAGTTTGAGAAAGCTTGAAGGTTTTCAAGGATAGTGTCTACTAAGTTAAAAAGTTGACCAACCTCACATGCAGGAGAATGGCAGAATACCTGCGTAACTGAACATGTAGCTCCTAACTAAACTCAGACTGAAGAAGAAACACACATGTTGAAGTTGCTTCAGGTAACTGTGCAGAGACGAAATATAGAAACTTGTTCAAGTCTGAAGAGATAGGGTAAAGACAGCCAAAACACATCTGTAATTGAATCTGGAGGGGAACAGGATGTACCACAGGATGGGCTTCTACAAGTACACAGACAGCAAAAAGCACACTAGGGAAAACATGGCTTCTGCACTGAACTCAATGGGAATCCTAGTGCCAAAGTATATGGAGAAGACTGAGGTACTCAAGGCCACCTTTGCCTCACTCTCTACCAGCAGGATTTGTCTTCAGGAATACTAGGCACCTACAACAAAATGAAAGCCTGGGTAAAGGAAAATTAAGCTAGGGAAAATTTAAACAAACTGGATGTTTGGGACTCATATGTACCTATAGTTATGAAGAGTGCTGGTCAATGTCATTGTCATTTGTCTTTGAAAGGTCATGGCAATCAGGAAAGTTTCCTGAGGGCTTGAAGAAAGCAAATGTAACTCCTATCTTGAAGAAGACCTTAGAAGATCCAAGGAACTACAGGCTAGTCACTCTCCTTATTCTGGGAAAATGATGGAGCAAATAAACCTAAAAAATCTCTTGCAAATTTATAAAGAATGAGAAGGTGATTGGACATTGTCAATGTGGCTTTAGTGAAATGGTGCTTGGCCAAGCATCTTTTATGAGGAAATGACTACCTAGGTGGATGAGTGAAGAGGATTGGATATTGTTTATCCTGACTTTAGCAAGGCTTTTGACACTCTTTCCCATAACTTACTCATAGACAAAGTATGACACATTGACTAGATAAGTGAGCAGAGAGGTGAACAGAAAACTGGACTCAAAGGGTTGTGACAAGCTGTCTGGAGGCCAGTCAATAGTCGTGTACCTCAGGGCTGATTAAGAGGTGGATACTTTTTTAACATTTTAATTAATGACCTGGTCGATGGGAGAGACAGCACCCTGAACAAGTTTATAAGTTGTTTTCAACCTGGGGGGAAGCATCAGGTAACACTGTGATATGCCAGTTGGTTGCATTGCCATACAGAGGAGCCAATGGGGTTCAATGGTCCAATGGGGACCTCATGAAGTTCAAGAAAAGGCAATGCAAAGGTTTGCATCTGAGGCAGAGCAATGTCAGGCAGTGCTGCACACTGGAGGCTGACGTGCTGCAAGGCAGCCTTACAGAGAAGGCCCTGTGAGTCTCAGTGAATATCAGATTTAACATCCGCCAGCAATATGCCCTTGCACCAGTGAAGGTGAGTGGCCTCTTGGACTATAAAAGCTGTTGCTAGAGGGTCAAGGAAGACTATTCTTCCCCATTACTCAGCACTGATGAGACCACATCTAGAGCACTGCACCCAGTTCCGGGCTTTCCAGTACAAGAGATACATGGACTTAATGAAGCAAGTTGACTGAAGGGTCAAAAAAATTATTAAAGGACTGGAGTACCTGAAGTTTGAGGAGAGACTGAGAGAGTTGGGACTGTTCAGCCTGGAGAGGAGAAGGCTCAAGGGGAATTTTATCAATGTGGATTGATACCTGATAAAAGGGAGTAAAGAAGGCAGGGACAGAGTCTTTTCAGTGGTATCCAGTGGATGGAAAAGAGGCAATGTGCACAGTTTGAATTGCAAAAGATTCCATTTAAACCTAAGGGGAAAATGTACTGTGTGATTTGTCAGGCACTGGAACATGTGGTTCACAGAGGTTATAGAATTCCCTGTGTGGATCTCATCATACAGATTTTTAAAGAGAACTCATATCTGACTTAAGAAATAAATCCTGCTTAAGAACTAAGAGAATAATTTGCACTCAAGTTCACTGTTAGGATAGTGTCTTCTCTCCATTAGCAGACAACTCACCCACTACTAGTCTCAGTAGCTGTTTTGAATGCATCAAGGCTTTTTTTTAAGGTTGAGACATCAGGTCAATTTCACTTTGAAATGAGTTTTAAAAGTGTTTTCTGTTTATTTTAGATGTGGACTGCTTTGGAGAAGACTAGCATCATGTTTGACATTTAAAACTCAGATTTCTACTGTTTCTTAACTAAGTTATGGTATGTAATATTCTTTGAATACATAAAGGCTGTGGGATCCAAGAAATCTTGTCTTTTCAGGGCTGCCTTTCTGCAGGTTGATTTTTGAACTAGAGTAATGAAATTATACATTTTGTTACACTGAAATTTTAATACAATCTCATAGAGTTATACATGTTTCTTGGTGTCTTACTCAGTTAGACAGTTGATGTTATGAAGGAAATATGGTCTTATGTGATAGGACAGAGGAAGATGTTCTTGTCATTACAGTGCTGCCAGGAGATATAAGAAATTTGTGGTTAATTCTGGTGGTTTTCTTAAGCTTCCTGTATAATCATTGGCAAGTTGTTTTGGATGAAAATTACTGTGATAATGTCAAAGCTGAAGTTTTCCAACTGCTTCTAGTTAATTTCTCCTAATTGCTGTGACTTTTCTTCTCAAGTTGGGTTAGAAATTCTTTTTTACTCTAGTCTGTTTTCCTGAATATTCAAGTTATAAGATCCTTGGTTCATGGGTTAACAAGTAATGTATGTTTTTATCATGTTTGTACACGATAGCATCACTGGAATTTTAATAGCAATAACTAAACATAAAAAATTATCCTAACAACTTGACAAGGGCACACTGGAACGACGTATTCAGTAATATTACCAAGCTATATGCTTTTCCTCTAGTCTAGTTATAAAGATACTCTGCCTACACAGTAAATGCATTAGTAAGGATTGAATTAATTTATTGAAAGGTGTGACAAAAGACTTCTGAAGCACTTTTATCTTGCTCTAATTGTCACAATAGCAACAGAAAAAAAAAAGTAAGAAAAGGGTCCCATTCAATCCATGTAGCTTTGGTACCCACTTAACAAAAGCCAATAAGCCTGTTGGGAGGATTTATATAAATCAATACAAATGAAAACAAAATCCATAAAATACCCCCCAAGCAACTGGTTAATTCTTGTTATTCCCTATTTTCTGGATCAGGAGTTTAATCAGGCTTCTCAAGAGACCACTACAGTATGTGTCTCTGAAAACAGTGTCTGAGTGACACTGTGTTATTGGAATGATAATATACCTGTTGCTGCTGCAAATGACTATTTAATGTCCAAAGATTGGTCTGGTTTCTGAGAGATCAATGAGAATAGTGTATCTTTTGTTATAGGGGAAATTACAATTATGCCTGAATCTTATTATCCCTCTCAAGAAAAATCAAATAAAGCCTTATTATAGCAATAGAGTTACACAGCGATAGTGTAGTTTCAGGTTTTGTTGGCACGTCCATTTTAAATCTCTTGTCTCAAGAAGGTATAACCCAGCATTGGCTCTCAACTAAAGCTTTGCACAGTGATCTTATCGCTATGGGAGGTTATTTCCAAACATACAGCTACAACGAAAAAATTGTAGTGTGTAGATGTTTATATTCAGCAGAACATAAGCTTACTAGTGACAGATATTTATGTTTAGGTTTCAGTTTATTAAAAATAGAAAAGTAAAAATTCTATTTCACGTTCTACAATGGATAAGGAGAAGATACATTCAGGGTAGCTGAACTCAGAACACCTTTGAGAAACAAAAAAAGGAGGGCTAATCCTGGTCCAGTTGAAGCCTGCTAAAGGCCTTCCATCGACCTTAGAAGAGTAGAGATTTATATGCTCACTCAGAAACAGAATTTCTTTTCCACTCTCAGTCTGGCTAAGAACTTTCCTCATGATTTGCATCTGTTATTATTTGTGTAAGTAGTGTAAATTTTCAGTTGAATTCAATTTGCTCGTAGAGGATGTATTGCATAGTAAGATACAAGTAGAACCTTGTCCAATCCCATTGAATTGAATAGAAAATGATCTGTTGAATTTAATATCCAGAAAAGCTGGTGTTCTTACATTAAAATCAAGATATGGGCAGATATGGGGAAGAAAATCCACTGGAATTTTTTGGTGTTTTGGAACTTTCTTATAGTTTTGGTCATCACTGCTGACCCAAATCAGATGATATTTTAAAAATACCAGGACAGCATCAAGCTGCTGCTTGTCCTAAACCTGGTATTTCTCAGGGCAAAAAACCCCATACTAGACCCTTGGAGATATGAAAAAAATGAAAAAAAGTTGAAATAACTTGAAACACAGTGAAATAAATTTGACATTTTGAGAACATATTTGGCAACAATTAAAAAAAGGTTTGTGGTTAAAAGAGAGTTATAGATGGGCATACTGAAATGCCCCCCTGAAAAAAGTGCTAGCTACAAATGTATTTTGTATCATAGATGGCTTTTAGATCAATAAAATTCAAGTTCATTGTTTATTTTACAAAAACAGGCAAGTAATGAGGAAAACCAAGAACTGCAAGAATAACTATATGACTAAAAGCCATTTGAACATCTGCTATTTATTAAGACAACAAAGACAATTCCAAATGGAATTATGCATTATTTTATTAATGCATGCATGTTTGGTTCACAACACTCTTGGACAGTTCACACATGTTTTTAACTCCTGCTGACTCAAAATAAAAGGAAAACTTAGAAGATATTTCAGGACATTTGGTAGTAAAATGCCTAAATCTCATTAACTTAGGTCTTTTGGGCATCTTGACTCATTAGAGAGAAGAAGATTGTAGTGTGAGTGTTCTCTTAAACCTTTCAAAATTTTGAGTAGGTTCTCCTAATCCGTAGTTTTTTGCTATAGATTTTGTGGGGGAAAAAATTCGGATAATTTAAAAATCAATCCTAGAAATATAAGTCCAGAGGAATGGAGTGAGACCCTTTACTCTGTTCCATTCCTCACTTGTGTAGTATCAGCTTTATCATACCAGACAGGGAGTTTCTAACCCATCCTTAATAATCTTTGACTCTTAAACATCTTGAAACTCCCCAAGAATTAAATGTTACCCTTATATTTATCCTTGTCCTTACTCTGTAGCATATTTTGTAATATATTATTGATCTGTTCTTATTCAGCTTCCAATTAAAAATAATATCTTCCTTTTTCTCTGAAAGTTTTTCTCTGAAAAACTCTCACCTGGCTCTTTTTTACCTGACTGTTTTCTTTTCAATAAAATAGGGTCTTTATTTCAATCTTACAAAGATATTTTCTTTCTGATGCAATTTTTATTTTTGCTGTTTATGAATGAAATTTTATAACCTTGTCCTTCAGGTCCCTGACAGTAATTCTTAGGTTAGCATCCATTCACTTTTAACAAAGACAGTGTCTCTTTCATTATCAAAGTTTTCAACAGAAATTCCAAGGCATGCCAGGTTTAGGGATTTCTAGTGTAATGGAAACTAGTAAACTATAACTCCATTATAAGTAAGGTTTTGCAACCACTTTTGGACTCTTTTGTAAGCTCTATAATACTCCATTATTTTGTTCATGCAAAGTACTATGAATCAATTAAGAGCCTTAACAGAAGGCAAAATACTTGAGTTACATTGTTTTTCCTATCACAGGAGGAATGGTAATATTGTACTTGACAAAGTCATATAAACTTGCTGCTGATTGTCTTGCAATCCACAAGATGGCTACAGACTTTTTATTTGTTCTAGTTGTTTTTCTGGAAGTAGAAATTGACAAGTCTGTAACTGTACTCTAAAACCTCCATCTTTTTGTTCTTCTGACCTTTTTCCCATAGATTCTCAAGAATATGCAGTAGCATTGCCTTTTTCAGATAAACCTACTTTAAGGAAATATGGACAACAGGGAAAGTAAGAGTGTTTTCATGTTTATGTTTTTAGTGCTTTTTAAAAATCTTATTGAAGAAGTGTATTAAAACAGGTCTGTATTTTATTTGGGGACATCAACAGTATTGCCGCTCATCCTTGCTATCTTAGTTCATTGTTACAATTTCATCAAGGCTTATAGCCCCTCAAAGACTGGAACACAAAGGAGATACAACTGAAAAATTTGTTTCTCCTCCCATGGAATTTGCAATCTAATTTGATTTTAGGCTTATGGATAAATCAGTTCATGATACCTGTAGATGAGTATTGACTTTGTGATCTGTGGCTGTGTCATGGTAACAAGTAGTATGGCAAAATCAGAATGAATTTGTGGAATAACTAGTGCTGTAGATCTGACATCCACATTATGTGTATTTTAAAGATTTGACTTCAGATTAACTCAAATATGGCCCTAATGACTAAGCATTCCCTGTCATTGGCATGATAAGATGTGCTCTGGTTCAGTTTCATCTGGAATCAATTTAATTCACACTCTCTGGGCTTCCATTGTCATACGAAACAAAGCACAGTAAGGGGGAATTAGGTGATTTCCTTCTACAGTGCAGTTCTTATTCACACCAAAACACCATGCATTTTCTAGGGATATTCCTGTAATTTTGGATAATGACCTGTCTAGTATCCACTTATGCATCTAGATACCATTAGTCTTATATTTCAAATATGCCATGGAGGTCCCTTCTGTGGGAGCATGTAGATTCTGCATCTTCCTTCTACCTCCCTTCAAAGCAAGAAAGATGAAATACAGTTTCTTCCTCTACTTCTGACTTGCTTTACTAAAACCCGCTGTGTTACACATAAATCTGAGGAGTCTACAGTGTGACAAAAAGTCAAGCACCTTCAAGAACTATAAAATTTTTTGTAATCCTTGTGATTGCTAAATGAGTCATGCTTTGTACGAAAAATGGAGACTATGCTAAAGAGAATGTGTAAATGTACATGGTCAGACATATATTTAAGTTGTTCTTTTCCTTTGTTTACTGAGTCTTTACATATGCCTTGCAGCAGCAGAGTAACAAGTGAGGGCAGGTCATGGTAACCGTTAAACTATTCATCTAATAAAACATCTTCAAATTATTTGGTGGGTTTGTTTGTATCTTGGAAGGGTGTTGTGTGTAATGTGCAAGGAAGTTTGAGGATTTTTTAATGGTAGTTTCCTTCCAAGGGTACCATGCCTTCAGTACATCCCATGGTATCAGTGACAGGAAGGATACATTGGGGAGGTTATGTTTTTCTTTCTTGCTTGGCAAGTTTCTCAAGGGCTTTAGGATGCTTTGATTATAAAAGCTGTTGCAGATATATGGTAAGAGAGTTATTCTAAAGACCAGATTAATATGACTACTATTTAGGTCACACATAATGAGGCCCCACTATGCATGAAGGAGACAAGCAGAGAGCTGTGACGGTGACTGTAACTTGGAACGTGCTTCTGCCTGTTCCACCAAGCCTTTCAGTGATGTCATGTAACGGGGCTCTGTGTCACCAGCTGCAAACACAGGTGGGAGTTTCAGATATCTGTCCATTCACAGACCTAAGCTCTGTTCCTCTCAGAAAAGTTGCAGGCTGCACTCATCCTGGATGAACTCTGTGTGCCATTGTCCTCATTTCTGCCTGCCCCAGTCTGCTGTGTAGATGCTTCTCCCACTTAAGTACATTCTCTAAGGAAGTGCCATCTGTTTCTCTCTGTGATTTTTTTCCCACTCTATTGAAATACCATTAAGAAAGACAGATCTATCTTCTCCTTTTGTTCTGCCCTTTGTTTTCAAATAATGATATTTTACAATTCACTCACAATACACTTTGCAAACAAATACAGCAGGTCCATCACCTGGCACATCCCACAAGGACAGTAAGTGACAAGGTCTTCATGTGCTGATTTTCATGCTTCTCTTGGAACTGTACATGCAGCTTTGGTGCAAAATCAGATGTTATGGATTTTCATTATGCAACCTGTAGTACAAGGAAATTCATAACCGAGAAAAAATACGGGAAAGAAATGCTTGTGCAGACGTTAAAAGCAAGAATTAAGAGTGGTCATTTCACCTATGCTTGACTTTAAACAGTATATCTTAATTAATAATAATTTTTTGTTTTTCAAGGTGGAGCCATTGTCCAAATTTTAAAAGAGAAAAATCTTTGTTAAACCCAATGAAGATGGCTTAAAAAGGAATTATTTCAACATTTTTCTTTTGAGTATTTCACTATTCTCTTTGCAGTATTTTGGAGAGGGGCATGAAGGGAAGAAGGCTTTATGCCATTTTAAAAAATACTTGCTCAGACTGTCAGCTTTCCTTTAAACTGAAATGAAAAAGAGTGACTATGCTTTACGTCCTTTCTGAATAGAGAAAATATCCAGTCACTCTTTAATATTTAGAAAAACTAGCACCACTGTTTCCACAGTGGTTTTAAATGGACCACAGCAGTTTATCACTAATTGCAGTAAAGTTACACAGTATTTTAAAAAGGAGTGTTCTTTGTAATTCAGTAAAATCTGAAAAGATTTAAAGAAGAATTGAGAACACCATCTCCTCTGGTCTGTGTTGCTCCTGCTTTTGCAAGGTTCATAAACAAAAAGTCTGTCTTTAGACCACTACTAATTTTTCACAGCATTTTACTTTCTTTCTTCAGCACTTATTATGTTGTATAAACCTCCTGTCTTGATTCTTGATCTCCTGCACCAAACCTCAGTAACCACTCATAATTATGTACATCTTCCCAGTTGTTTCTCACATCAGTGATTGTGGTATGAGGTGATCTGGGAAAGTAAGTTGATTTTCTCTGATTCTTTTGATGTCTACTCTGATCTGCTTCACAAACCCTTTTTGTACCTTTAATTTACATGTACGCTGAATTTAAATAGTAATGTCAGGGGCTTACAAATTAAAGCAATATGCATATGAAATTTCATTTTTATGGCTCCACACACCACTTTGTATATTCACTATGTATTCAATTTAGTTGATGGGGAGAAAATCATCATCATGGTCTAAAAATACAGGATGTTTAGCCTAGGGGAAAGATGAGTTTGAGGCTCTGAGTGAAATATCTGCTGTTGGGAATATGGGCAAGGCATACACACACAGAGGGGCTATCACTCCATCCATCCATCCATCCATCCATCCATCCACTTCCTCTGACATGTATCCTATTATCTTTTTACTGGATGTTAGGTGGCTTGTGGAACCCATCTGCTGAGGTTCAATGTAATCAAGTCTTCATAGCCAGTTCAGCAGAGAATAGTCAAGTAATATAGGAACACAGCCCAGTTACATTTTCTGATGCTTTTCCACCATTCTGGTTTTCTCAGTATAAGCTGCATTCATTGAATATTCATTGCTGCTCTGGAAGACAGAAGGATTTTGTCCATAAAATCCAGATTATATGCTTTGAAGTTGCTTTGAACTAGCTTAAATTATCAGTGCTACTTTACAATTAAGAAAATTATATTAGACAGGGTTGTGATAAACATTTTTAAACTTGAGGAGTTGAGACACAACTAAATCTGAGGGGCATATCTTTTAATGCTAGCTTTCAAGGGAATCAAAGCAGGCTCTATTTCTAATTAAGAGATCTCATTTAGATGAGCGAACTAAAGTGGGACAATTTCATTCTGGAGAGTCTTGCGTGTACAGAGGAATAGATGGTTAGTAAAGAGGTAGATACTCTTCATCAATGAGGTTTAGTTAAGCATTTCTTAAAATATCCTCCAAAAATTAAGAATAATTTTTTAGATATGTGTCTCCACTAGTTTTTATTATGTTTTGCTTTTTTTCCTAAAGCATTAGAGGAGCAATATTAAAAGTGAAAGATACCAACTCTTTCAAGGTCTGTTGGGCAAATGCTGACATTAGAATGTTGTTTTATTCTTGGTTGAAGTCCTGTTGGTTATTTAGGAAATATATCACTTAAAATACCAAAATTATTGAATCCTAAAACCTGAAAAAGTGGAAAGCTATTACTTCATCTTTACATTTCCTGATATATGTTGCTTTTAGACCTTATTTTCTCACAATTTAAAAATGAATGAAAGCACTGAGAAATCTACTTATATTTTAGAGACTGGATTGTGATTCTCTAATTCATACCGGTGAGAATTTTCTTCAGTAAAAATCCTAAAAATGTATTCATTAGACAAAGGAATTATATATTAGTAATTATAATATTGTTGGGATGTGGAAAAAAAAAAGTAATTAATGACATATTTATACTCAGAGGACTGCTCAGAGATAACCAGCTAGCTAATTTCACTCAAAAGTGTGGCAAAGTCATGGAATGCGCTGCCTGTCTGTGCTTGGTTGATTAGTGTTGTGTATCATGTTGGAACAGCTCAGTATCATAGGAAATACTCAGTTCAATTTGGAAAATATTTCCCATATAAGAATTTTACTAGTCTTCTATATTTTTACCGAAAAAATCAGAAACGTAGAATTCAATAGAATTCGTTAGAACTGAGTATCTCACCACAGATTTGTACTATGGGATTGGCAGACAGAATGCTTAGTCTTACATGTTTTGAATGTATGATCCCTTAGAAGACCGTATTGCTTTTTTCAACTCTGTTATTAAGTAATTGTTGAATATGATGTTGCGTCTCAGTGGATCTTTCTTATCTTATTTATCTAATTGCTATACATGGATTTATTCAGACAAGATGGAGATACTCCGTAATATTGTGGGTGAAATTCTAGAGTTGGATACTTCGCACTGCTCCTACGCATTTTAAAAATCTTTCAGCCAGTGCAGATTCTCTGGAGAGCAGAAGGGACTGAGCAAACATCTCCATTTGCTGATCTTATTCCATCACATATTTTCTGCACTGACACTGGTGCTTCTCATAGTTATTCAACTTTGAAATGAAGGTGTTGCTCAGGGATTTCAGGGATGGAGATTGAGCTCCAGTGAATATTGACTGCTATTGGCTGCAGCTTTAAATTGTCTAAATTGTATGAATAATCATTGCATTTTATTCTTTAACATTATCTTTGAAAACTACTCATTTGTTTTTTAAATCTCTTTGGGGACATCGCTATGCAATGGAGGTGCCATCTGTCGTCCTGTCTGAGACCAGCCCTGCAAATGCAATGCCATCATTGTGCTGCTGTCAAAATCAGAGCACGTAATATTTTGATGGGATAACTGCCTTGAATGCCACCAGCTTCCAGTTTGAAGGTAACAGATTCCAGACTTAAATTAGGATTCCAACACAGAAATTGTTTTCTTGTCTCTTGTCTTGCTTTCTCTTCCTCCCCTCTTGTATTACTTTCTCTTCTGCCCCTCTATAAAAAGGATACAAATACAAACAATTCAACAATTACTAGTTTCATAAATGGTATGAGGTACATCATTTCTAGCTCTGTGGAATTCTAGAAAGGCATGAAATGGTAGAGGCAACTATTGAACCTATATGCCTGTATGAGGCAGTTTCTCAGATTGCTCATGGTTTGGAGGGAAAGACCTCTCCAGAAGATAATTCAGCCCATCTAAAATGTGAATTACCAGAATATCACATCTTACCACCAACTGTGGGGGAAATTGAGGGATATCCCTGATTTAAGTGTCAGAGTCTAGGTGGAGCAAATTCAGATTGGAGTGCCTAGACCATGGAGGGAGATGGAAGCTTCTGTGACCTTTACAACAATGACATCACATTTTGGAACAGTCTTCCTTCATCACTCTTTCCTCTCTTTTATATCTGTGATAATTTAAAATGAACTCTTTTTATAACAACAAGTAGAAGAGATTAAATGCATGAATTAATAGCAAAACCTTATTTGTTTTTACTGAATTGAAGCTCATTTTAATTTAGATTCAGATGGTTAGGGTTTCAGGGAAAGATTCTTGCGTGATTAGCAGAAGTTTTTTCAGAAGATGATACTGCTCTAAGGAATTCACTTTTCACATTTAGAGTCAGTAACATACGTGAATGCACGGCAGATACAACAGGTCAGTTTTATGTATTTCTAGCACAAAATGCTAAAACAATTTGACAGTGGATGGCTGTTTCTGATCAGTACTTTGTTTCTATATCCACTTTCTGTAGATTCTGTAGATTCTTGAAGACCTCTCTAGATCCTAGAGATGTTGTGAGGCATCCCATGAAACAGTGACAGTAACAATATAAATTGATAGATGGATATAAATCAGAAGGATGTGTTTCCCCCTTTGCAGTTACACATATAAAGAGCGGGGAAAATTCACTGTAATGACTCAAAAAGATCCTTAGAAATCCAAAATTATTTTCTTTGTGAGAAGGCTTTCTCACTCCAGTCTGGTGTCTTGCAAGCCAGCTCTGATTTAAAAATTATGGGATTGTCTTTAAGAGTCACAGAGGCCAAGTAAATACATTTGATATTGGAACAATACTTTCTTTTTCAATCTTGGCATTGTGCTCTATGCAATTAATGCATTTGGTCTCCATTGTGGCCACAATGGAGTGTCTTCAGATCTGTCTGCGTTCTGCCATAAAGAACATCAGTGAGAAATATATGGTGACTCCATAACTTTTGAGCACCTAGTTGAAAGTTTAGGCAAGGTCCAACTTTCTGCAAATAACCCAGAATTTTTCTGAAATATTTTGCCCCTTGAAGCATCTTCAACCTGACATTCAACCTTTCTCAAAGAATGTTTTCTTAAAGATTTAAGAAAGAAAATATGGCTGGAAAGAAACATCAGCTACAGTTTAAATTGTTCTATTTTTTCAATGCAATAGATTTCTCATCTATGAACTGTGTTGGTGAACCACCAGTAATTTGATGAAGGTATGGAAATTGTGAGCACATTCCTTCTTCCTGTTGCTAGGGAAACCACTCTGTGGGTATTTCTGTCTTCACAGTGTCTCTATTCCTTTGTGAATTTATTGGATAACGAAAGTATAACTGAATATTTTGTATTTTGTTAGCTATATCATCATTAAAAAATTATACCAAAACAGGACAGGTAAACTGAATTAAACTAATTATGTCAATTTATCTTCATTATTTTGGGGAGATTTCACAACTAAAACATTCCTAATTTAGTTACAAGTAGATTTGATTCCATGTTTTATTTTATCCAAATCCAGAGAAATAATCTATGTTTATTCCACATATTTTATTCCAAATTTTGTTTGATACTTGCCCATGGGACACTCAAAAAAAGTATAAAAACTTGTATATAATGTCAGAAATTGCTTACAGAGATGCTTCAGCTGTAGGTATGTGCAACTTGCAATATGTAAAGCAAATGTTTTATCATGTTGTACTTTCCCGTAGCAGTAGCTTATTAGCAAAAAATAAATGTTTATATTTACATATATAAAAAAAAATGGGCCACCACCTCTTAAATGTGAAAAGATATTCCAGCAGTCTCCAAAGAGTCATTGCGCCTATTCTGATCAATACATTGGCAGGAATGTTATACAAAAATATGATATGCATTGATGTAATGTCAACAGAGACTTTACAGTCTTCAAAAACATTTCTCTCTACAATTGTGGTTATGTTCTTTTAATGTACTGTAAGATACATACTCATTTGCATATAATTTTTGTTGTATAAAATTTTCTACAATGTGATAAAGGAATCCAACACTCTATACTTTCTTCATTACATGTTACCAATGAGTTGTTTCCTCATGGTTGTTCAGAAGACTTGGCACCTTAAACTGAATCAAAAAATTTTTACTTCTTGAGTTCAGTATAAAGTGTTTATCACTAAGTAATAGAAACACTCTATATAGACTAACAATAAATGGCACACTTTGCCAGTGGTTTCAGAGAGATCTGTGGAAAGAAGTAGGAATTTATGAATGTTTTTTGTACACTGAAGAGGAAATAATGAGTTCTAGATTTATTTTTTAAGGATCGAATTTGTTGTTCTGATATTTCTTGCCAAGGGCTTTTCTGCCTCAGTCTTTTCTCTGTCCTAACACTGGCCTCCTAGCCCCATTTACCTTTCAAAGTCAACCGTGTAGGCTTGGTGTATTATTCTTACTCTTCTTCTTAATTGTCATTCAAGGTTTTGTTAATTCTCCTCCTTCTCCTTTAAAACCTCAGCTCCTTGTAACTGGCTTCCTGCAGTATCATTTTTCTTGCCCTCTTAGCGTCTGACCTCTGGCAGCAGTGACCTCCATCCCGTCCTTTTACTAGCAGCCTCTTCTTCATGAATTCACATCTCTAGTCCCTTATTTTTCTTGTTTTACCACCAGCCTGTCTGTACAACATGGTTCATCCTTTTCTAGTGACTGAAATGGTTTCCTTCTGTGGATCTGTCTGGATACTGGTGGAGGTACCCAATTCCTTTGCAGCCAGGAGCAGTCAGATGCCGTCATAGCAGAGATAGGCCCAGACTTCCCTCAGCAGTATGATTATCTGTTATGATGAGTCAGGGGAAGTTTTGCATAGATAACAGGAAAAAGGTTTTTCACCCCAAAGCATGGTTGGGCACTGGAACAGGCTTCCCAATAAAGAGGTCACAGAACCAAGCATAACAGAGTTCAGGAAGATTTTGGACAATGCTCTCAGGCACACAGTTTGGCTTTTGGGGTGTCCTGTGCAGGGCCAGAAGTTGGACTTGATCATCCTGATGGTTGCCTTCCATCTGCATATTCTATGATTCTACATTTTCTTTTCCTCAATAAAATCTTTACACTCCTCTCTATGTTCCTCTAATATTTTCTTCTCTCGTGATATAGACTTCTCTCCTAATGCTTCAAAATTTAAATTTTGATGATGTATTCTGCTGTCATTATTTACAGGGGGAAATAATCTGACTACTTGCTGAAGCTATGAAGACTCCTTCTAAGGGCAACTTACCCAGTAGAAGGACAAGAGTTGTAGACACACATATAATTCCTTTTTTGACCAGTGCTACAGGTAATAAATGAACACAAGAACCATTCCTGGTAAGAAGTAAGGGAGGTCAGAGAAACTATAATTTTAAAGAGATGTTATAAAAAGCTAAAATCCTTTTTCTAATCACTGGTAAAGAGCTTGCTGAATGCTTTTCTCAGTGATGCTTTACGTTTTTTTCGCATCTCAACAACATTGACTAATAAATAATTCCTTTGTCTGATGCTCTTTCACCCTGAGAAAAGGGCTCTATTTTAGGGTAAAAAAGAATCCTCTGTGCCATGACAGAATCTTATTACAGAATGAGAAAACAAAGCAGAAAATTTTGGGGGCAGGAATTGGAACTGGATAAGTTTTGTTCAGGAGGTACTAAAATCACAGAAAAAATAACAATTGAATTTTTACCACTGAGTAGCATTGAGTTTCTAAAATATTAGCGTTACAGTTATAGTTTTATATTTTATTTATGCAATTGTATGTTTTAATAAAGTGAACAGCTGGGTGTTGTTGCTTTTAGTTTCTGACAGATGCCAAATGAGGTCAGTTACAGAGTTCGAGTTGATTCATGAGGGGTGAGCACTAGAACTAAGTCCTCTGTACAGTGCACTTAGATTAAAGGGCCATATGCAACTTTAAGAGGATTTGATCTGCTTTACAGTAGGAGCTGCTGTCTTAATTGTCCACAGTTCAGACAGGCAGCATGATTAATGTGCAACAAAACGTGTGCAAATGGGATGCTGGTGGTAGTGTATGTATTTGTGTGGTTACCTGGGTTTTCCATTTGTGGTGGTGTTTTTATCATTAGTAGTATTAATTTTTTAACTATGTATATGGAATTGCTTAAGATTTTAAAAGTTGTTGAAATCAAACTTGTGATAGAGAAATCTCCAGTAAGATCTTTACCAATACTCATAAAAATGCATGAGTTTTCCTGTCAATATGAAGATTTTATTGTCTCTTTTTGAGGAGGAGGGGGAATTTTAAGAGGGGAAAAGGGGTCTTTTTCCATGGATGTTTATTTTGTTTGAAGAAATATTATCTTCAAACATTCTTTTGTTTAGGTAGATAGCACCAACTAAAATGAGATAATTCTAATAATAAATGCTAGAATCTGACCCCTTGGGATCTAGACCAAAAGTGAACCATTATTGTTTTCTTGTCTATGGACAACTATTGCCAGTATTCCTTTCTTATACAGAAATGTTTTGGAAGAGACAACCAAGAGACTTCTTGTTATTTCTTATTGTTCTAGTAGGAGAAACAGGAGAAAATGTTCTAGGTATGACATTAACTGGAAAAAGAATTGTCCTACAACTTCTTTTTGTTTTTGCACTTAGAATCCTCTTCCCTGTGGTAGTCTCCAAAATGTAGTGAGTATCAAAAAGTAAAATATGTGATAGAAAATGCTACTTTCAGTCTTGAGTCATGACAGTATTTTTCAGTAAGCTAAATTAAGTCATCTCAGTTTCAGAATTAATTTCTGAGGGATTTTTTCTTGTGACAATCCCGAATGGTATATCTTGGAAATTGTCTGTCTCTGCTGCCAGAAAGTATGAACAAGTGTATTTAAGGTGTTGATGGGAATCAAACTTTATAAAGACTATGGAAGGAACACATACAGGAGTAGGAAACACATATGAATATATGTCTATGGGTATGTCCGTCTCCTTTCTTTCTCCTTCCGTTCATAGCTACTCATTGAATGCACTTTGGGATCACTCTGAACCAAGGATTGTGACCCTCAAAGTCTTGGCTGCACCATTTCTTTGCTGGCTGATGTTGAACAAGTAATTTCTTTATGCCTCAGTCTGTAAAATAAAGGTGGCAATTCTGTCTTTCAGCATAAAATGTTTTGGGCCTGGAGAGAAAAACTCATTGTAAAAGAGTTGCTGGCATTGTTTTTATGCTTCTGATAAGATCATCGTGCTCCTTTAATTACACAGTAGACCTTTCTTGTTCTCTAAGGGGTTTTACTTAATCTGCTCTGGTCAGATCTGTTAGACTTTACAATGTTACAGTTCCTTCTCATCTGATATATCTCAAGACATCTGAGACAGCCTTGGAAGTTGGTGGCACAGTAATAATGGTGGTGGTGAGAGCTGGAAAAGTGCAGCTTCTGTAGACGAGTACGAGTTTTTTAAAAGTAACCACATGTGAATGTCTGTAAAAAAGCAGGCTCGGAGCCAGCAGAGCCAGGTTCTCAGCAGGTATAGATGTGTGTAATCCTACTTAAAGCAAGCTGTCCCAGAGCCTCCTGAAATGGTTTATATAATGAAAAAGATATATAGCTGGATACAGAGAGCACCACACTCCCAGTTTCCAGTAATTTCAAACTTGTACTTCTTTTCTTATCCTTTACACAAATACTCATGCTTTTGAATGGTACATGTTATGACCCTGAGAAAGTCTGCAATACTGTCTCTTGCATAAGCAACCTTTAAGTTTACTGGTTTTCCTTTTAATTTATTGTTCTAACACTTATTCATATTAATGAATCACTAATCTATGCTCTGGCATAAGCCAGTTAGCAACTACAGAAGAATTATTATAAGAAACTTAGCTCTCTCAATATGTTCACTTGTGTCCGTTGGTAGCAAATATGATTGAAATTTCCATTTGTAGCATCTGCTCATTCTAGTATCTGTTGCAGTAAAAATACATCCATTTGATGCTCAGCAACTGCGTTTCACAAAACGAGAACATTTTAACTTGATTGGTACGGGCTAATAGTCATTAACAAGGAAGTTTGAGAAAAGCATTGAGCAATACTTGTAAGAGAGTTTGGTTTGCCTTTGAGCGCTATTTGGTTAAACATGACATTGATATTTTAAGACTTGTCGGGAAAGGCTTGTCTCTTCTTGTCACTGTCTTAATTTTTTTCCTTGTGCTATTTTTGCTTCTTTGCTCCCATTTAATACCATCCTGCTGCCTCACCTAATGACACAAACTAACAACATTGCAAAAGAACTTTCTTATCTAATTTACATCAAGCTGCATTAGGATTCTGGTTGAAATACCTTAACCGTTGTGGATAATGAAGTCTCTGAGCAATCATCACAGGGGCTGAGTAATCAAATATAATTATTAATTAGTGTAGGGCTGCTATTGTAGCTTAAATATTTGTGTGTATAATTTCAAAGTACATTGCACATAATCAGATGTTCAGGATTATTTCCATTTCAACGCATTTTCTTCTTCTTTAACATACAGATAAGAAAAGCAGGAAACTCTTTAAAAAAAACACATGAAATATCAGGAGGTTGTTGTATCCAAACACATTTCACTGAAATAGAGCTATTTTCTGTGAACTGGATGCAGGGGGAAGTCTACAAAAACTATTAGATATGCTATTGTCATGAATAAATCAATATCTGAAATAACCTCTGCTCTTCTCAACATATTTTTCAAATTTCAAAGTTTATACAGACAAGGGCACAGGATACATAGAGTTCATTCATGATTCAAGTCTACTGATTATGTGGGGTAGGAACAAATTTGATCAAACCGGAGGATATGGGGAAATGTTAGATTAGATACGATGATTTTTCAGAAAGATGACCGCCTCAGAAGCAAGTTTACTTACTTCAACAGGAAGTATACCTCTTCCCTCCTTGTTTTCAAGGAGTTTCAGTATATAATATGTATGATGGTTCTGAGGAATACATTAATTTTTGTGATCCCTAAAAACAAAGAAATGAAAGAGTAAGAATAGAAATACATTGAATAGATAAGAATCCAATTTTTATTAACTATCATGGTCTTTTTAGGACTTTGGTCCCATTACAAAATCTATAGCAATAATTTCCAAATTGTGGAAGAGCCAGGTTTCCTCACCTAGCTTCTAAAAAGAGACAACTGCAATCTCTATAAGCTGTTGGCCAACTAGCCAAAGCAAAAAGAAAAATACCTTTTCATGATGATCTGTTTAATGCTAAGTAGCTTCTTTTTAGACTCATCTTGTTATGGATATCTGGACACAATTAGGTTTTTTTTTCTGGAGGGGCCTAAAATCTTGTGTGGAGACAATATTAGCTGATTGATTGAAGTGCAATATAAATTGGAAAAGGAACATCTTTTTCTAGGTGAAATTTTTGTACTCGGTTGGATATTTATTTACTTCTTTATTTATGGGATGAGGGAATGTCCCATGTTTTGTAAAAAACGTGTTTCTACATAATTACTAATTCTATGCTTACACATTTTTGAAATACTAGATGATTTTATTCTCAATATTGAGCAGTAACACACTGACAAAGTTATTCCAGCTAACATGGAAGCAGATACAGAATATGCTGATAAGACTGATTTGGAAGTGAGGGATGGGTAAGTACGTATGTAGAACTAGATGGTGATGAGAGAAGTGTGAGGGAAGTCTGGAACAAGAGACTGAGGTATTTGGGGCTTGGACAGCTGAAGTAAGCAAGAGACACTGGATTTAGCTTGAAAATAATTTTTTGAAAAAAACTTTATTTATCATAAGTTATTACAATCACAAGTTAGGGTAAGATATTTGCAGTAGAAAACTACTTTGCTCACACTTCTCTGAATCTGATATTGAACCTATGGTTTGTTGTTTTGTTCACATCAAGGAGAATTATATCAAGGCTGATGATCCTTATCATCATTATGTGACATAAAAAGAATAGAAATATGTTTTTGTGTATAGCTATATAAATATTACAAAAAATATATCCGTCTTAGGACTGTGAGGGAAAAAATTGGAAAGATATGCTAGGGTAGTTATTTTAAACATTTCAGGAATCTATAACCGCTGCTCCTGAAACCACTATCTCAAAACACATCATAGTCATAGAATCATAGCATAATTATGGTTGTAAAAGGCCTCCCATATCATCAAGTCCAACAGTTAACCCAGCACCAACATGTTCAACACAAAACTGTGTCCCCAAGTATCACATTCACATATTTTTGAAATATTTCCAGGGATGATAATTTCACCACTTCTTGAGGCAGCCTGTTCCAATGCTCGAACACCCTCAAGATAAAAAAAATTTCCTAAGATTTGATCTAAACCTCCTCTGGTGCAACTGAGGCCATTTCCTCTTTTTCTCTCACTTTTTACCTGGGAAAAGAGACTGAATGCCACCTTTGTTCCATCTCCTTTCAGGCAGTGAAGCAGAGAGAAATCCGGTCTCCCCTAAGCCCCCTTTTTTCCAGGCTGACAGGCCTGTAGTTGCC